>JAQGCP010000702.1:0-15152 GCA_034699885.1 Acrobeloides thornei | reverse complement strand
TTCGAAATTTTATAGCCAAAGTCATTATTAAATTATAATATAATAATTATAATAAAAATCGTTTTACAATGATTAAAGATTATTTAAAGTAAGCTTGTTGTGTTTTCTGGGGATGAAAATGAAAAAGATTTACTCGAGTGTATCACAACATTTTGCTTGATTTTCAATTCATTATCGGAACGATTGAACAGTTATGGGAAATCTTGAAGATGGTGGTTCGAAAGAAAAAATTAAGAAAAACAGTGGGGGTTGTGGATTTAAGAGACGATATCTCGAAAATTTAGACCTAGGTGGCAGTGAGCAACGGTCAGTTGGTGACATAAAATCTCTGTCAGTTGGTGACATAAATCTATGCCACCAACTGACAATTTCAGGGTGGTGACATTGTCAGTTGGTGATATAAAATTTCTACCAGGGCTTAGGCCTAAGTCTAGGCCTAAGTCTAAGCTCAAGCCTAAGCCTTGGTAGAGATTTTATGTCACCAACTGACAATTACCCGGTGGCAGTAGTGTTAAACGGTTCGAGCGCGCTCCAAGTTGAATTTATAAAGTTAGATTAACGCGTAGGAAAGTTTTTAAGAGTCATTTTGATTCAAAATTCGAGAAGCAAAAAATTCAAAGCCTTGTCCGAAGCTTTATACCATTGATTTTACGTGTATTTGTTGAATTTTCTAACCTCTCTAAAACATCCAGGATAATTTTTTTCGGCCAAAATTTCTTTGGCCGAAAAAAATTATCCTGACAAGGGACATGTCAGAAGTGACGACTCAGTTTCCCGATGAAAACTATATTATCTTGTAGAGCATACCTGAGTTTATTTTTGAACTAATAGATTTAACTGCAGAAGGCGTAATATGAGAGAGTTAGAGACAATTTAACATCGAAAAATACGTCATATAGCGTTTTTAAAGGAAATGAGGGGGTCAAAAAACACCTTTATATGGCTGATTTTTTCGCAAAATCTTCACATTTCACCATTTTCGACTATGCTCAACACTTTCCAATCGTTTTTGGAATGATTTGAAAAAATTTCAAAAAACTGAGGCGTCACTTTTGACATGTCTCTTGTGAGTGTTTTAGAAAGGTTAGATAATTTAAAAAATAAACGTAAAATCGGATGGTATTAAGCTTCGGACAAGGTTTTGAATTTTTTGCTTCTCGAATTTTGATTCAAAATGACTTTTAAAATCTTTACCATGCATTAATCTCACTTTATAAATTAACTTGGATCGCGCTAGAACCATTTAACTCAACCTTTGAATACTCAAGAAAATGTCTTTTTATAATTAGCCGATCGTTTTAATAAGAATTGTAAATCAAATAAAAAGCTGCCGTTTATTTGGGCCATTTAAAAAAATTTTCATCCGCCTTTGTCAGTGTCTCTTTTGTGAAATTCGTTGTAATAGTGGTAATAATCGATTTCTCTTATTTATTGAATTTTTTTAGCAATAACGCAAAATCATGCATGGCAGAAGAGGCTTTCAAAAAGTACGAAATCGTCCCAGATGTCATTTCTAGTCCTCCCAAACAAACCATAAAGGTTGAATACGAAGGTGGTCATGAAGTAAAGTTAAAAATTCATCGTTTCATTTATAATTTAACCATTTTAAGGTCAACCTAGGGGCTGAATTGACCCCTAGACAAGTAAAAGATCAACCTAAAGTAACATGGGAACCAGAAAATGATGCATTATACACATTAGCTATGATAGGTAATTTAAAAAAATGAAATTTTTAATTAAATCGACAAATTTTAGATGCAGATGTCTCCTTATTAAAAGATGCTAATCGTATCGAAGTTGAACATTGGTAGGTTTTATGGACAAAATGATTTATATGTTGCTGTTTTTTAGGTTAGTCATCAACATCCCTGGAAATGATATTGAAAAGGGCGAGACTCTATCGGATTATTTGGGATCTGGTCCACTCAAGGATACAGGTAAATATTTAGATTAGGGACTGATTCCAAGGTGGGGACGGTATGGACGCACCCTTTACTTTCACTGCATTTGGATCGAAAGGCTGAAAAGCATAAAGGCTTCCTTATGTTTTTGCAACCTAAGACCGTATTAACACCCCACCTCCGTTGACGTAATCAGAAGTGTCCCCATGAGAGAAACCCGTATGTAGAGATAGAACTTCTGAATATCCCCCCTTACGATGTTTTTGATATCTCTGGCTTCATGGAGGGGACCTTGATACCTCGGGATCCCTCCTATGGTTGTCTCCATTGCTCCCCTCTCTACATGCCAGAAGTCTAGGATAACCCTTCTACTTGCACCAGAACGAAGGAGAGGGGCTCGAATAGAGTGAATGTAAGATGAAAAACAAACATAAATTTTTTTAAATTTATTTTAGGTCTCCATCGCTACATTTTCCTTCTCTTCAAGCAACCCGGTAAAATCGCCGAGCCAAAAAGAGAAAGCGCAAATTTTGAAGAGTTGGTCAAACAAAGAATGAGACCTATTAAAAAGCTTATTGAAACTCATAACCTTGGTGTTCCAGTGGCAGGAAATTTTTTCCGAGTAATCATAATTTAATTTAATTTTTAAATTTATTTTCTAGGCTGAATTCGACGACTATGTTGCAGAACAGGAAATGGGAAGAGAATAACTGGATTTGAAAAATTTCGTTTTTAATCGTATTATCCAATCTAGTCATTAATAAAAATATTAAATTTATAATTCATAAAAAATTCAATATACAAAATAGGCAAATTTGAGATTTGTAAAACTTTTCAATCGATAGCATTCAAAGTTGTAGAATTGACTTCAATAAAGTGACTCGTAAGCTTGGAAATGTCATTTTTGAGTTGTTTATTTTCCTAAAAATCACAATAATATAATTTTCACTTGAAATTTTTATATTTCTTGAATTTTCTATCCAAGAGACAGTGGCGACCATACAAGAGCAGACCCTAGTATTCATATGGGGAGGGGGTTGTGGATCGGAGTTGAGGGGAGTTGTGAGGAGGGTTGTGGCGGGGGATGTAGAATGTGGGTCGGAAGGCCGACAAATTAAGGATTAATAGTCGAAAAGTAGGTTGCTTAGAGCAGCATATTTATTTTTGGGAAAAAAGAATATATTTTAGATTTGTCAATCTTTTTTTTAGTCGCCAACTTTTTGACCCCATCGGGAGGGGAACCAAATGAGGGCTGTGGGTTTTTTTGAAAATTCCATCTGAGGTGCTGCCCATGTATGGCATGGTGCCGCAATTTCAAGTTAAAGGGATCGAGAAATGTTGCCGGTTTTTAGGTTCACCTAATACTTTAAAGTCTTATATCTCGGCGGGACAGAAGTTTCAGACAAAACCGCTCAATAAAAAGTTTGCATTTTACCTAAATTACACAATGTAAAAGGAATTATCGAAATCGGATTAGTCTCCAAAGAGCTGGAGATTTTTGAAGTTGGATATCGTAGATTCGAGTTTTTCAACAATGTAAACTTGGAAGTTAAAGTTTTCGGTCAAAAGAAAGGTTTCAGAAAAAATCGCTTACTACAAAATTAGTATTTTGTTTGGGGAATAAAATGCAAAAAGAATTTCCGGATTTCGATTTACCAGTGAGAAGTTAGAGATTTTTGAAGTTGAACCTACAAACCGGCAACATTTCTCGATCTACTTGTGCCACCGTGGAGACTAAGGTAAAAAATTTTTTGAAAAGGTTCCACCCATTCTTTGAGTCTGGCTACGCTACTGCCCAGCACCCACATTTATTTTTAGGTCAAAATATGTCGCGCGGTAGCTCGTTGAACTCCTTAGATCATGCTGAGCAACTTTAATTCGCACCATTTTTTACGAAAAAAATTCTGTGATGAAATAAAGCCGAAATAAACTTGTGTTTTTTGTTCTTTAATTTGAGATTTCAAAAATTTATTTTGGTTTTATTTCATCATAGAATTTTTTGTAAAAAGTGGTGCGAATTAAAGTTGCTCAGCATGATCTCAGGACTCCATGGAGTCCTGAGATCATGCTTGGATCCAACGAGCTATCGCGCGATCTATTTTGACCTCACAAATACAGGTGGAGGCAAAAGTCCTGACTCAGGCGGACAAAATTCCTGACATTGTCGAAAACGCTGAAAAGGTGTTTTCTCTTCCAGAATTGTCGAGAAAACACGTTTTTGAGATGTCAAGACTTTTGCCCATTGGGTCAGGACTTTTGTCCGCCTAGGTCAAGACTTTTGCCTCCCCCTGTAACTAAATGTGCGTGCTAGCACCCACTTTTCAGGCCCTGACTAGTAATAAAAAGTAGCGAAAAAAACTCAAACTTCTATAGTCACAATTTTCTACCTGAACAATTGATGACAAAAAATTTAAATAGCAAAAATTTCAAACAATCTTCTTCTTTTTCCACCAGATTTAAAAATTCTTTTTGAATTATCGTGTTGAATATTTTTTGCGATATATAGCCTAATGTGGGCTATAACCTTAAAACTTATTTTCTTCTAATTATCCCAACTCAAGCTAATTTTTTTGTTTTAATACAGTGTGTAATCTGAGCGATTTTTTCATGTTTTTTCGACCTGAAAATTTTTTTAAAAAATGGTTCCTATTAGGGCTAATTTTATGCGGGGGATCTGATCCGATTGCGAAGCTTGAAAACGCTTTCCTACCCTGAATCAGGGAATCAGAATGTGTGTATTGAAGCGAAAACATGAAAAAATCGCCCAAATTTCGGTTTTTTAGATACTCCATGTACAATGCTGAGCTTTGTTCGACAATGTTCTGGAATTGCAAGTTCCACCTCCTTAAAAAATTTTTGTCTTGACATGAAACGACGTGGACTAATTTCTTTAATTCTACCCGATAATTTTTTGGATTCTTCATCTAAAGGTAAGTGAAATTTGTTGAAATTTTCTTTTTCATGAGAACATTTTAGTTTAGGTGGATATGAGTCTCAACAGCTTCCGAATGTGCTGTATGCTGGTTTTGATCCGACTGCGAGTAGTTTTCATGTAGGGAACCTCTTAATTTTAACGTCTTTATTTCGATCTTCATTGATGGGATGCTCACCTATAGCATTAATTGGTGGGGCTACAGCGTTAATTGGTGATCCTAGTGGGAGGATAAAAGGTATTTTTAAGAAAATTTCGATTTTCGACGAAAATATTGTTAAAATCTTTGAAGTAAGAAAAACCAGCGCCGCATGCAAGAAAAATTTCTAGCAAAATGATTGTTTTTAAGCTGAAAGTGCTCAGAAAATGAAAATTTTTGGTAAAAAAAAGTAGATTGTGGCCATTTTTGTAGGGGCATTCCGAATAAGCCCTTTTGTCTCCCCCTTATTTTTTATCTTTCAATACTATTTAGATCGACCTGAATTAAGCCGAGAATTTGTTAATGAAAATTCCGAATGTCTAACAAAGCAGCTTCAAAATATGTGGAGGAATTTACAAGCTGTACGAAATGTTCGTAATGACAAGAACTTGATTATATTGAATAATATTGAGTGGTACAATAATGTAAGTTTAAAAAAATTCTTTTTTTTGAAAAATCATTTGAAAATTTAGATGTCAGTGATTGAATTTTTGCGACTAGCTCGTTGTTTCCGCATAAGTGAAATGTTGAGAATGGGGCACGTGAAATCTCGGTTAGGTGAAAATCAAGGTTTATCATACACTGAATTTTCTTATCAAGTCCTTCAATCTTACGATTGGTATTTTTTATCACAGAATTATGATTGCTATTTCCAGGTTTGTGGCTTATATTCTCGCCAGTGACGTAAGCCAAGGGGTGCGGGCAGGGGTCGAAAAAGGGATCAACGGGTTTTTCAGCTGAAAATGCTCAGAAAATGAAAAATTTGGGATATTTTTGGTGAAATTTTGGTCTTTTTTGGTGAAAAATGGTGATTTTTATGCAAAAAATGAAAATTTTGGGATATTTTTGAACCGAAATTATTAAATTGGCTTGGAAACAAAAAGGATTAACTATTTTAAAATTTTTGCTTCATTTTTTTTGCGTTATATCTATTGATACACACGTGCCCTCCCTCCCCCCCCCCACGATTTGAGATGTCTGATTTTCGCAAATATATTTCGTTTAGCTCGGAGGTTCCGATCAACTTGGCCATATCCATAGTGGTTATGATTACATTAAAAGGAGAGCATACAAATCTGCTGCCGGAATTTGCATGCCGTTGGTAACAAACGATGACGGTAGCAAATTAGGCAAATCGACTACGTCGAATGAAGCATCTGTATGGCTGGATAAAAAGAAGACATCTCCCTACGCTTTCTATCAGTACTTCCGACAATTACATGACGATATTGCCGCACGCTTGTTGGTGTATTTTTCATTAAGACCATTTGAAGAGATTGAATCCATTTTGGAGAAACATAACGCAAACTTGGGGGCATGGATTGCGCAAACGGAGCTGGCCACGGAACTTACTCAATTAGTACATGGAAAAGAAGGTTTAGAGATGGCACAGCGGTGTACCAATCTTTTATTTCGAGGTATACCATTTTCTGTGTGCATTAGTTACAGTTAAGGGCCGATTGAGGCGAGTTATTGCAAAAAATTTTTTCGAAAAACGTAAAAAATGTTCGAAACGGTGAAAAAAATTTTTTCGAGGAAAAATCGAAAACAATTTTTTGGGTGTTTTTTTGGCCTTTTACAGCTTTTTTATGTAAAAAGGCCACAAAAAAATAATTTTTTTCGATTTTTCTCGAAAACATTATTTTTTTCATCATTTCGAATATTTTTTACCTCTGTCGAAAAAATTTTTTGCCATAACTCGCCTCAATCGACCCTCTTTCTTTAAGGTTCTTTGGATGACTTTAAATTACTGGATCCTATCGATGTTGAAGAATTGTTTGGGAAAGCATCGACATTTTCTTTAAAACGCGATACCATTTTGACAGCTGGTGATTTGGCTAGGAAAAGTAGAACGGATCGTGTTAATGTAGAGAATCTAATGAAATCCGGAGCTTTCAAAGTGAATGGCAAAGTTTTCAACGATCCAAATGAACGTTTGAATTTCGATGAAATCATCCTTATTAGTAATCTGTCGCTGATTTGTTGGGGAAAAAGAAAGTTTTGTTTAGTCAAATGGACTTAGTTGTTGTTAGTATATTGTTAAGTTCTATGGTACTTTTTTATACAAAAAAAATCAATTTGAGCCCAGAGAAGTGCGATTTCGGTATAGCGTATAACTAAAGTACTGATTTGTTGTCTGTAAATTTGTTATTTCTTTTAAATAAACATTTTTGATCTCTTATACTTGTTTTTGTTCAGTGTTTTCATGTCGTCATTTACTAAAAATTGGGAGCTACTACACACAATAGGAGGAGGCCACCTACGTGAAAAATTTTCACGTGGGTACCCCCCTCCCCCTATTGTGTTGTAGCTCCTCCATATTGACTTGACATCAAGTTTTGTAGGCTTGTCAATTATGGTTGAAATTAGCGTCATGAAAACGCTGATTTTTATATATCCGTTCAATCGGAAATTTACTTTGTTTATTAATTTGTTATCCGGGACAGCGGCATTCAATTTTTAAAGTGTTACCTTTAGGCAGGGCTCGGAATGAAAAAATGAAAATCAGAAAAAAATGTCAAAAAATCAGATAGGAAATTTCTGCTGGCCAAAATCAGAACATTTCTGATAAATTAGATTCGTTCCGAGCCCTGCCTTTAGGGCTGGCGGGATCACGATTTCAGAATATCCCGAACACGGTACATGTTTTTGATTTTGATCCCATGTTTTTGCTATTTTGGGATCCCTATTTTTGAATCCCGATCTTGTTTTTACGAAAAATTCCGATCTCGCTAGCCCTGTCTATCTTGTACGTTTATTTTTGTCAAGGTATATGCGCCAACATTCGAAGTTGCAACTTCACGTTTTGAACCTTTATAAAAAATTTTTGCGTGCTAGCGCCCGTCACTCACCTTCTGTTAAAGAAGACATTCAAGAAAGCTTTCGGAAATTGTCCAAAGATATCTCGAAATCAGACACTTTCTTGATTGAGTATCACGTTCGCAGAGCAGAAAGACAACTCCGTCAATTGGAAACAAGTAATATTTCAGGTGTTTCAAAGATTCGTATTCAATCAGCAAGTCGTGAAGAAGAAGAAGCTTCGAATTCAACAATTAATAGTGAACAAATTAAAGGTGAATTTTGATTTTGTAATCTAATGTCTAGAATTCAGTAAAAAGTTGCACAAAAAAAAATTTCGATTATAGGAGATAAGCATCAATGAATACTTCAAAAGCAGTTGGTGTATTTGCATATTCGGATGAAAAAACACAAGTGGAACAAATTCGAGAATTTCTTAATGAGAAAGGAGCATCTTTGCCGGCATTTAGTAAGGATTCAGCGATACTTATTTAGAATACCTCCTCTGTGGATCATTATATACAACCACGCAGGGATGCATCATGCCCTTTTTTGCTCTTTTTATTTCATTCTTTATAAAAATATGTGGTTGTTCTAAAAGTTCACCCCGACTTTTCACTCTATTGATAGACTTGTTATACACTTTATATTCTATCGATTTTTATACGCTATCTATCGAAAAAGTGAAGTCCAAGAACTGTTGGAGCAACCCAATAACTCCAAGATAAGCCAAAAAACCATACTTTTGTGTTTTTTTGGTTTTTCGAAAAAAATTTTGAAAATTTTTCACCAAAAAACGCAAAAGTACGATTTTTTTTTGGCTCACCCTCTCCTTTTAAGATCAGGATAAACTCTTCGAAAATGTCTTGGCTATCATCAAAGCCTCGGAAGTCCTCGGTCAGCTCACAAATGAAAAAGATGTTGAGAATGTGTTGAACTCGCTGTTTTCATTGATAATCACTTTTGAAGCTGGTCTAGCGCAAAAGTTGGTTGAAGCATTTGCCCAAGTTCTATCCAGTGATAAGTTCCATGGACAGGGATGGCAATCTAATGTAAGATTTTTTCAAATATTTCTCGAATAATTTTCTTTTTAGGCTGGTGTTGCAGTTCGAATCTTATCCAACTTATACCATACGTAAGCCTAAAAAAGGGTGTTTCAAAAAATCCCCCGTCATTTGGTCATTTTTTGAAAAATTTTCTTCAAAAAATGACCAAATGGCTGTTTTTTGGAACTCCCTGTATTGTTTCTAAATCCTCTGTCTTAGGTTTCTGCAACCTGAAATCCAATTCACGGTGTTCAAGCATCTTCTGAAGTGTTCTGGCCGTGCTCGGCTCACTAACTATATCGATTTGGCTTCCAATCCACAAAAGGTTGAAGCGGCTTGTCAACAATGGGGACTTTCAGTTTCTGACAAGCGTGAAGTCTACCGTCTCCTGCATGTGGCTTTAATCGAAGATCAACGCGCTGACGCTGCAGCAGAGGTTAATTTGAACAAAATTTTCAATTTTTGGGCAAAAACAGCAATTTTGACCCCAAAAAATTTAAGCCCCCGTTTTTCCTGAATATGATAATGTCATTGCATGATTTATTTTTAACTATTATTTTTAAGGCTATGACATCACTATTGAGAACTTATACCGACGCTGATGCCGACTTGGCGAAAGAAGATGCACTCGAATGTGTTCGAACTGCTATAGTTGATCCGAAATCGTTCAGTTTTGATCATTTATTACGACTGAGTGCTGTTAAGCGTTTAGAACAGGTACTTTTGAGTTCAAATAATCTTGTATAGGAATACCACTTGCCCACAAATTTTACATAGTATTCATGTTTTTTGGTTTCATATACAGGATGTTCCCAAAAAACCGCCATTTAGTCATTTTTTGGCGAACTTTTTTCTCCAAAATGACTTATTAGGGGTATTTTTTTATGCGAGAAAAATCGATTTCCACATTGAAAACGCCTTCCAAACCATGAAATATCCAATTGTCAAGTAGGAATTCCTACCGAAAATAACTGAAAAAATACGAAAATCTTATATTTCATGGGCTGGGAGGTGTTTTCAAGGTTTTTCGATGAGTACAATTGAATTCCCGCATAAAAATACCCCTAATGAGTCATTTTGGAGAAAAATTTTTTGTAAATTTTCGCTAAAAAATGACCAGATGGCGATTTTTTTGGAACTCCCTGTATAGCCCCTTCCAAAAAAATTTCCACTTTTTAGACTGATAATGTGATGTACAACGTGTTGAAGATTTTCTCTGAAGGTCGACTAAACGACTACTTGAAATTTATAGCGGCAAATCCAAGCTTCGTGAAAGAACATCTCAAAGTTGGCGATGATGTTCTCGTACGAAAAATGCAGATAATCACATTGATTTCCATGGCTGAATCGAATAATGTAAGTCTTTATTTTAGTCGAGTTTAAAGTTATATGGGTATTTAAAAAACCGCCATTTGGTCATTTTTGGTGAAAATTTTTTCACTTAGGAGTACTTTTATGCGAGAAAAATCGATTGCCACATCGAAAACTCTTGAAAACGCCTTCCAAACCATGAAATATCCAATTTACAAGTAGGAATTCCTACCGAAAATAACTGAAAAAATACGAAAATCTTATATTTCATGCCTGGGAGGCGTTTTCAAGGTTTTTCGATACGCGCAATCGATTTCTCGCATAAAAATACTCATAATGAATCATTTTGGGAAAAAAATTTCGCCAAAAAATTACCAGATGGCGATTTTTTGGATCACCCTGTATTAACCGAATAATTACAGGTTCTACCACTCAGCCAAATATCCGAAGAATTGAACATCAAAGATGAAGAACAGCTCGAGGAATTTCTCATCGATGCAATTCGAATTAATGCAATCAATGTAGGCTACTATTGGGTTCTAAAGTTCTCGGACTTCATTTCTTATACTCTATCGATAGAGTATAAAAAAGTGAAGCCCGAGAACTTTTGGATCGACCCTATTTATGCTATAAAAAGTTATTTCCTTATTTCTAGGGAAAGATAAATGACGTAAAAAAGGAATTAGTGATCACGTCGTTTCAATATCGTACATTCGATCGTCCACAATGGGAGCTGCTTCAAAAACGCTTGGGAACTTTGCTCGACAACCTCAAGGATGCTTATTCCAATCTAAAAGATATCCACTTGGTCGAAGGAGTTGAATCATAAATTTTTTTATTGTTGTTGTTTTTAATGAATCGTCACATTTTTTTCAATAAAGTTGTGTAGTATGAACTTGTAATGTTACAGTATCATGTAAAGAATAGTCTTTTCAAAAATTTATTGAAAATATCATTATTGAAAAATATACTGAAGAATGTACAGGGGGTGTTCCAAAAAAACTGCCATCAGGTCATTTTTTAAACAAAAATCAAAATTTTTCATTTTTTACCAAAGACATCAAAAATTTTAACCCCTAATGAGTCATTTTAGAAAAATTTTTTGAAAAGCGGTTTTTTGGAACACCCTGTATCATTGAATTGAAAACATACTGAAGAATATAACATATTAATAAGTGATAGAAGTACACAATTATGCTATAAACTATGCTACTAAAAAGATTCAGGCGGAATGTCGAAAATACATAAAGGTCGAAAATACGTAAAGTCACTTTAAAATACTTGAGTCGTGTTGAATTTATTCTGCCAAAAAACTACAATCAGCGTCACAAAATACAATCCAGCTGCTATCCAACACTGAGTTGCTTTTTCCGAATATTTCGTTTCAATGATACTAAAAAGAATTATTTTTTATCAAAATTATGGTAGAAACGGAACTAAAGACATTTTTTTCTTCAAATTTCAATATTCATGTTGAAATTTGAAGAAAATCATTAAAATTTTCATTTTTTTAACCAAAAACATCCAAAATTTTTCATTTTTTCTTCAAAATTCAACATTTTCTTGACAAAAATCATCAAAATTTTCATTTTTTAACCAAAAGCATCTATTTTTGACCCATTACAGCGAAGTTGGAGAGAGTGACACCCTCCCATTGGGCAGGCATGGTTGAAAGTTGTGCCGTATCAAATCTATAAAACATCAACTTACTCTTTACTAAATGCACCTGGCTTCAATTCTTCTTCTGTAAAATGTAAATCGGGGAATAATGTAACAGCTTGTATATAGAAAAACACTCCCAATAAGCCAAGAAATATCACACCCCAAATAGACATAATCATGCTAAAAAAAGGCTTTAAAATAGGGGCGCCAAGTCTGATGATTTTTCAGAAAAGTGCCAGATGTGGAGATATGGTAAACAAAAGAAAAAAAATCAAATTTTGGCCAAAAAATCGAATTTTGTCAGATTTTTCAGTGTCAAATCTGATTTTTGAGATGCGAAATTTTGTCAAATTTATAAGAAATATAATGGAAAATTAGCATTTTTGCTGAATTTTGAAGTCAGATTTCCTAATTTTGAACAAATGTTCTTGGCATTCCTGCTGTTAAAACGATATTTATTTGAAACAACTTACCAGAATGCAGACAACTTTGGGCCACATAAAGGACAAATCTTGCGCATTTTACTAGAAAATTGTCTTTAGCTTTTAAAAGACAGTAAATCTAAAAATGTATGAGAAAATTTAACTGATATCAAAAAATAAAAATCGATAACATATTGATAACAAAATATTTCGACTCATTCAATTCTATCATTCATGGCTATATTCTAAACTTGTAGTATGTTCTTTATTTTGGCATTCTGTCAAACGATTTTCGATCGCATACATTTTCAATACATTTTTGTTTCTTCGTTCTTGGTCTCATGTCGATGAATAATTTTCGGCGCAAGTTTTTAAAATAGTTGGATTTTTCCTTTTCTTTACAGTTATCGGGGATCGATTGTTGTACTCGATTAGTGACAAGCGACAAGGGGGGGGGGAAGAAACCGACAAGTTGACACGTGAAAAGTGACAAGTTCACTAAAAAACCGACTAAGTTTGTCACAATTTTGACAAGTGATAAGTCAAAAGTGACTAACTTCTTTTGTTTAGTCAGTTTTTTTGACAAGTGATAAGTGACAAGTAACAAACTTATCGGTTTTTTAGTGAACTTTTCATGTGCCAACTTGTCCGTTTTTCCCCTTTAATGGAGAAAGGGACAAAAGTTCGAGAAAAAACGTCCAAAAGTTAGGGTCTAGACAGACAAAAGTTCGGGGACACCCGACAAAAATTTGAGAACACTATCACTGTACGATTTTGCGTTTTTCAGTGTTTTAAATGAAGTTTGGGGAATTTTTTGACAAAAGTTTCAAGAATTTAACGTTGACCGGCAAAAGTTGGATCTAGAACATTTCACAACGGACTTTTCTCAGCGAAATAAAAAATCGCGGATGGACTTTTTTCTCAACGAATATACAGGGGGAGGCAAAGATCCTTGCCTAGGCAGACAAAAGTCCTGACATTGTCAAAAATGATGAAAAGGTGTTTTCTCGTTTAGAATTGTCGAGAAAACACATTTTTGAAAAGTCAAGACTTTTGCCCCTTGGGTCAGGACTGTTGCCTCCCCCTGTAAATCGCAATAAAAGTTTCCCGAATTCAATAAAATTCGTGTTTATTAAGGGTGTGCTAGCAGTTCCGAATTCGCATTTCCGGACGCTAGCCGTTCGGAAATGCGCTAGCGTCCGGAAATAGTACATTTTCGAACAGCGCGCGTTCGGAAATTCGCATCTCCAGATGGCTCGTGTCCGGACACGATTTCCGGACGGCTAGCGTCAGAAAATCTTCGTGAAATGCGCTTCACGACTGCTAGCGCGCACCCTAAAGACACTCTGTAAGAATCGACTTTTGTCCAATAGAAAGGGAGATGTAGAAAAAAGTGGGTACTACTAAGGATTAGTGACCCCACTCAGTGGCGTACATCCGAAATTTTTTCTGGGTACGCTACTGACGTGATTTTTTTCAAAAAAATTTTTTAGTCTTTTTTCTTTGGAAATGATCTTTCTAGGGGTGGGGAGCCAACTTGGAAAGTTGTCCTCCCCCCATAGTCCGGAAGGGACCCACTTTTTTGGGACCCCGGACCCCATGGGGTCCGAGGATCCAGGACCCCAGCGTCGCAAAAGGTATTTCATTTAAATAGGCCGTTCCGACGTCAGAACGGCCTATTAGTGATCATTTCGGAACATGTTGGAACGAACTGGTGATGCTATTAGTGGCACATTAGTGATCTCAAAAATTTCGGAACAAATTAGGGGAAGCCCTAAATCTTCAATAAAATCTCGATATATATCCCATGAAAAGCGCAGGAAACCCGAGAAAATTGCATTTTGTGAAAAAATTGCGATTACAAATTATGATGCAAATGGGCTGAATTATGATGCAAATGGACGTGTAAATTATTAATGTAAAATTAAATACCTTTTTAGCGACGCTGGGGTCCTTTGGGTCCTGGACCCGGGACTCAACTGGGGTCCAAGGACCCATGGGTCCGGGACCCAAATGGGACCCCGGACCCGGGGCCCAAAAAAGTGGGCCCCTTTCGGACTATGGTTTACACACAGAAATTGAAATGACCTCTTACCAAATTTTTTAATTGGCATCTTTATCGTGTCGGTGAATTAAAGAAATTTTATGCGCGTAACATTTTTGCATTTTATGATGAAACTACATATATTTTAGTGCAGAAAGCCAAAATGAAATTCAAAACGAATCCTATAAAAGAAGATTATCGTATTGGAAGCCAGGTGACGTACTTTTTCAACAAAACAAAATATTGTTAACTATTTTAGGTCCTCGGTGTTGGTATTAATGGTAAAGTTGTGGAATGTGAAAGGATTGCATCAGGGGAAAAGTTTGCATTAAAAATTCTTCGCGATGTACCTAAAGCTAGGTACATGCTTGAAAAATTTTTTGAAAAATGTTAAAATTTTGTTTAGACGTGAAGTAGAATTGCATTCCGTTGCGAATCACCCGAATATAGTACGAGTATACGATGTGTATGAAAACACGTACAATGGGATTGCTTGTTTATTTGTTGTTATGGAAGTTATGCGCGGTGGCGAATTGTTTACACAAATACAGGTAGCTAAAAAATTGCAAGTCAATAAAACTATCATAGACGTTTAGGAAAAAGCCTCTTCTGCTTTCACAGAGCGTGAAGCTGCCAACATCATGTTTTCGGTTTGTTTTATTTTAATTATAAATTTTCATAGTACTTTATATAGATTTGTTCTGCCGTTGCTTATTTGCATAAACACAATATAGGTATGTGTCTGATTTTGAACGTTAATATATATATTTCTTTAGCTCACCGTGATATTAAACCCGAAAACTTGTTGTATAGTAAAAAGGGCGAAGGCGCTGTTC
>JAQGCP010000701.1:0-15171 GCA_034699885.1 Acrobeloides thornei | reverse complement strand
TGTCGCGTCGCCATGCGACGGAAATATAAATGGCGCCGTTGGCGTGTCAGAAAAATGTCAGATTTTGTGCAAAATCTTCAGAAATTGTCTAAAAATGAAAAATTTCACAAAATCTTGCCAGAAAACTATATTTTTTGTGCAAAAACTGCGTTGACGCGCGATAAAATTCGTTGACGCACGATAAGTCGTTGGCGCGCGCCTACGCCGGTGTGCGCCAACGGCTTACAGTGTTTTTTGCACTAGCGCGCCAATGGCTTATTTGTCGCTTACAGTGTTTTTTGCGCGCGCCAACGGCTTATGAGCACCCTAAATGCATTTATTGTCTTAACCAATTTTTTATCAACAAAATTTAACCTGTTTAACCCCGCAAAATCCCGCGGGATCCCGCCCGCAAGCTTTTAAAAACCCCGCCCCGCAAAAAATTTTTTGAAAAAACCCCGCAACTCCGCCCGCAGGCCAACGCGCAGCCCTAGTGTGTACCGTCCTAGTGCCCCCGATTTCTTATTTGAAAATCACATTTGTTTATTTTGTAACAAAACGATTTTCTGATAACAGTTAACAAAATAGAGCAATCACAAATGTGTATGCTAGTGTTTATTCGATGAACACTTTAATAGTTTTAGTTTTGGGGCTACTACACAATGGGGCGGGGAGCCACCCACGTGAAAAAAATTTTCGAAAATTTTTTTCTGAAAATGACACCTTTAGGGGTAAAAATATGCGGGAAATCCGAATTTGACATTTACGAAGCGAAAAAATGCTTCCTGGTTCAGAGAAGGACTGTGTATTGAAGTGAAAAGTTGCAAAAATGTGATTTTTCGCTTCAATACACAGGCCTTCTCTGAATCAGGGAAGTGTTTTTCGCTTCTAAAATGTTAAATGTCGGATTCCCCGCATGTTTTTACCCCTAGAGGGGTCATTTCCAGAAAAAATTTTCGAAAATTTTTTCTCGTGGGTACCCCTCCCCCTATTGTGTAGTAGAGTAATTCCTTAGTTTTTAAATAATCTTGAATTTTCTAGGAAATCATGACAGATCAAAATCCTCGTCAAGATATGCCACCTCCGGGAGGCTATAGGAAATTTAATTGGGCTCGTACTTATCCCAAAGTCTTAGTACAACGTAAGTTGAATTGATTCTGAAATTAATTGCACGACTTTAAATTGCAGCTTTTGTGGCATTGCCCGCTACGACAGCATTGATTCTTGTTGGTTATTGGCAAGGTCGACAAACTCTCCGACGCATACAGTAAGTTCTTATGATTCAAAAAAGCTATAATTACAGCTTTTTTGTTGGAGTTTTAAAAAAAGTAACTTTTGGGGTGGTTCCCTCTAGGGGAAAATTAAAAAATTTCCATAATGGTCCCTCCCCCTTATGTTTTTGCCCAAGTTTTTCAAAAATCATAATTGTCCCCCATTATGATTTTTCACCAAAAAGGTCCAATTTTTTTCGACAAAAATTGAAATTGTCAGCTTAAAAGCAAGCATTTCTCAAAAAATTTCGCTTGTGGCGCTGGTTTTTTAACTAGTTTTTCACCAAAATTGTTCAATTTTTTCCATTTTTCAACAAAAACGCCCCAAAATTGACATTTTTTAAACCAAAAATTAGTCATTTTCTGATCATTTTTAACATAAATAAGCATTTTTCAACAAAAGAAATTTTTGGTAAAAACCTGGCTACTGCACGCTGCCTTGTTCCTCTCCCATAATTACGGCGCTGAACTGGGCAAACTTGTTTTCAGACTTGATTTTATTGAAGAATATTTCTTTTAGAACAGAAAGATTCGAAGATCACGATATTCAGAATGCGATGCAGCCATTCTTGTTGGCCGAACGAGATAGAGAGTATGTTTACCAAAATGCATTGGCGTAGCCGGGGGCTATAAGCTCTCTCCAAGATTCAAAAAATGAAAAATACCCCTCTTGGTCCCCACTTATGATTTTGCTCAATATTTTTGAAATTTAAAAAATCCTAGTGTTCCCCATTATGATTTTTCACCAAAAATTTCAAATTTTCACTAAAATAGGCCATTTTTCACCCAAAAAAGCCCAGATTTTCATCAAAAATTGTAAATTTCTGAGCGTTTTTAGCTAAAAAAACAAGCAAATAAAAAATTTTTTCTTGTTTTTTAGTAAGAATTTTTAACAAAAAAATTTGCCGCTTGCGACCAAAAAAGTCGCTAAAAATTTTACACTTCAGCCCTCTCCGAAATTTTTTCTCGCTACACCCCTGCCAAGATTTGTTATTTTTTCATTTAGGTGGCTGAAAGTATTGAAGCGTAATCGTGATTATGAGAACGAGCTCATGAAGGATGTGCCTGGCTGGAAGACTGGAACTTGGTATGGAGAACCAGTTTACTTTACTCTTGGTGATAAATGGTGGGATCCTATTGGAATGGTATGCTTTTTGCAACTTTTGCAAAATCTTTTTTTTGTGTAATTTAGGAAGTCTACGCCCACTCGCCAAGCAAAATCCGTAAGGACGAATATATGTGGCAACATCACAGTGAATATGCTGCTCCAAAGTTCTACGATAAGTGGATTCCCGAGATTATTCGACCCTATATTTGGTAAAGAAAACAATTACTTCAATTAAAGATAGGATACTTTTTATTTTTGTGTAAAAATGTGTGACTTTAATTTTGTGTACAAATTTTAGTTTATTATTACAGAGTGATCCAAAAAAACCGTCTTTTTGCGTTTTTTTAGTAAAATTTTTGAAAAATCGCATGAAAATAGGTGATTTAAAAAAAATTTTTACCAAAAAACGCAACAGTAAAGTTTTTTGGCTCACTCTGTAAAAGATGATATAAAAATTCTCATGCTATGCCATTTCAATGGTATACAAATAAGTCAATTTATTAAATACAACGATAATAACCAGCATAGAACATAACAATTTATCACTTTTTCATATTGATACTGTAGCCTCCGCCCGGCTGTTGTACCATTTCGAAATTATTTGTAGACAATCCAAATGGATTAAGAACCAAGTTGCCCAACTTTTTCAACGTGTCCATCATTTCCGTCTTTAACTTTTCATTTCGCTCGGCAATTCGAGCTTCACATTTGGCTATAGCTTCAAGGAATGGTCGATGGTTTGGCTTCTTTTCGAGCAGCTTTTTATAGTCTTCAATAGATTGTTCTAACGTATCGTCCATCTGAGAATAAGCATGAGCTCTTCTCTCTAGAGGCTTTTCATTGGCGTGACCTGTTTCTATAGATTCTGTGCAATCTAAAAAATTGTTAGTTCAAATGTGTTATTTTAATACCCCATCTTAACTGAAAAAATTGGGTCTAGGAAGGTTGCCAACGAACATTGGGTAATTGTATAAACAGAAAATAAAAAAGACCCTTGAATTTTTACTTCAAAAAGTTTTTTGATGGAGGCATCGTCCTAGTGCCGTTGGCAACCTTAGAGCCGAAAAATTTTCTCTATAGCCAGTAAAATGAGGTATAATCGTTATTTCTAGACACCTTCAACAGCTTCCTTCCATTTTTTCAATTTTATCCTAGCTGCAGCTCTGTTGCTGAAATAAATTGCCCGCAATTCTACAAATTCTAAAGGTGATGTCTCTAAAGCTTGAGTGTACTTTTGCTCAGCTTCCTCGAAACGGCCATGACCAAAGTCTTGATTTCCATCTTTCTTGAGATTCTCCGCTATTTCTTTTAACTCTTCTCTTTTCTCCGGGGTTAAATCCGCTTCACGTGTTTTTCGAGCTTCTAAAAAATACGCTTTTAATATAGCCGGAGTACAATTGTACCTAATTCCTTCTCCTTTCTCTCTTTATCTTCAACACGTTGATTCCTTAACTTTTCTTTGTTTTCATGATCTTGTTCACAATCATTTGAAGATCCCGGCATATGGTCACTATTCAACTCTCGATCATCACTTTCAACACAATTTGATTCTGAGGAATTATTTGCTTCCATTTATCTACAACCTCCATATTCTGATGATTTTTATTAATAGGTATAAAAGGAGATTGAACCCAATTAGGCTCTATGATTTTTCGCATATGAATTTTGGCAAAACGAAAACTTTTCGCATTCGAATTTTAACACGGCGATTTTTCACAAAACGAATTTTTGCACATTCGCTCTAAAAGCACCACTGCGTCAGATGTTTTTTTATGCTGATGTAAGCGTGATTTCGAGTTTAAAATAAAAATGAGTTTTAGAAATGCATAAAAACATCTGACGTGTTTTTAGAGTGAATGTGCCAAAATTCGTTTTGTGAAAATTCGCCGTACCAAAAATCGAATGCGAAAAGTCTATGGGAAAATTTGTTTTGCTAAAATTCGTATGCGAAAAATAGAGCCCCCAACTATCAAGACCATAAATAAATTTACTAAATTTTACTAACTATCCGTTATCACAATCTACATCATACAACATTTGCATACAAAGAAAAACTTTAACAAAAATGAACAAAGAGATTATTTTGGCTTCTATACTTTCTCAGCAAATAGAATATCGAACACGTCATTGTAATGCTTGACAAAATGGGTTTCAACATCGTTTTTGATAAATTCTGGAAGATCGTCGACATCTTTTTTATTTTCCTCAGGTAGGATTACGGTATTTACTCCGGCACGTTTCGCCTAAAAAAATAGAAAAATGAGATTTGGCAGAAAGAATTTGGATTCCTTGTCAAATATAGTCCGTTTCAGCTTCAACTATAAAAAAAGCTGGACATAAATTTAACGAATTTGGAAAAACGGATGAGGGTTAAACCTACGATATCAACGTTGGCCCAACGTTGCCTAACTTGCCAGATCGGACGGGGATGCTAACTTCGGATTTACTTCCAACTTTTTTATAGTTGGGGCTGAAACGGACTATATCTAGATATAAACTTAAACTTACAGCAATAATTTTCTCTTTAATCCCTCCAACAGGCAGCACTTTTCCAGTTAATGATATTTCTCCAGTCATTGCAATATTTTGTCTACATATATTACAAATTAGATGCCTTAAAAACTTATAAAAAAATACCTGGCAGGCTTTCCCATAGCCAAGGAAAGAAGTGCACTCGTGATTGTAACTCCTGCTGATGGACCATCTTTTGGCACAGCGCCCTAAAAATAACATCTCTAGTCTTTACAAAGTATATCAAAGCCCAACCTCTGGTACATGGACATGTATGTGGGCAAGTTCCAAAAAGTCATTCGTTGGATCACGTTTGGCCAGAATGTTCTTTGCAACCGTGTAAGACGTACGCATACTTTCTTTCATAACATCTCCCAAATGACCTGTTGCTTCGAGAGAGCCTTCGGGTGATATCGGCTTTTGTTGGTCTTTGAGGGCAACGTCCGGTTCGGTTGAAACTTTCTCAGGATTCGTAGCAGCATGTGGTTGATATTTTCGACGTAATGATGCTTCAATGTAGAGTGCTGAGCCACCTAAAAATTTCGTATGCATGAAAAACTATATGTGCACAAGATCATGAAGATGCTCAAAAATATTGAAAAACTTGAAAAAAATTTTGCAAGTTTTTTACCAGAAAAACAAAAATAACAAAATCTGAATCCAGTTTTCAAATTTTTCAAAACATCTCAGCCCATTTATAATTTTAAGAAAGAATAAAATCGAAACTAACCCATAGAAGTCCATGCAAGTCCCATGATAACACCAGCTAAATTTTAGAATTATTGAAATTTTTTTAATAAAAAAATACGTGGTGTGACTTCATACAGCCGATCGGACGTAAATTTGGGGCGGCCAACAAATTTTTGCAAATTATCATTCCCAACAACGATGATTCCTTCTTCGGAGCCTTCTTTACCACCAGTAATTATATAAGCGGCTTTTCGAAATATCTTAAAAACAAGATACAAAATTTCCAGTTCACATCTCTATTAGAAATAACTACTCACTCGTTCAATATGTTTCTGAAGGTTTCGGACACCGGATTCTCTACAGTACTGCTTAATCAGCGTATCTAAGGCCTCTTGTTTGATTTCAAGCTTCTCTTCTGGCAAAGCACTTAAAAGATTCGATTTTAAAAGTAATATAGAGAGATTGGAACTAGGAACCACCTTCACCTATATATGTAAGGAACGAACAACGGGTTAACAAGGGTTCTTCAAAGGCCTGACAAACTCAGATTTTTTCGAAACCTAGCTCAAAAATTAGGTAAAAATGTGAAAAAAATGAATATAATAGTCGCTTGATTGATTGGGTATAAATTTGTTAAGCTATGGGATCATAAAGTTAAAAAAAAGAAAAAAAAGAGTTCCCAAAATGCATGAAGGTCCCTAGATTGGAAACATACCAATCTTTTCGGCATTGTGGAATGAGATAACTCTGCGCAATGCTCAATTTTTCTTCAGCGACATATCCGGAAACTTCGATTAGCTCCATTCTGTCTTTCAAGGCGCTCGGGATACTGTCTATGGTATTGGCGGTACAAATGAACAAGACTTTAGATAAATCTACAGGCACATCCAGAAAATGGTCAAGAAAATTTGCATTCTGCTCCGGGTCCAGTAATTCCAATAAAGCCGATGCTGGATCACCATGAAAACCTATAACAAAATTGTCTGAATCAAAAAAATCATAAATGAGCATTTTAAAGAGGGAGGACCGATTGAATTCCCGAAGCATGAAAATGCTTGCGCGACCCTCAATCAGAGAAAATAATCATTTTTCGATAATAAAAAATCGAAAATCAGAGAAGCGATTTCAGCTTCGGGAATGCGCGAATCACCGTATAGAAAAGCCTATCTGCGTGATCTTTCGATCATCTATACCTCTTATAGTACAATTTACCGGTACATTCGGGTTAATAAATCGACTTTTTTTACCTGCGCCGCCAATCTTGTCAACTTCATCAATTAATACTAGCGGGTTCTCAGTTTGCACTTTTTTCAAGCATTGAATCATTTTTCCAGGCATAGCACCAATATATGTTCTACGATGTCCTTTGATTTCAGCAACATCAGTCATTCCACCAACGGAAAATCGGAAATACTAAAAATTAAAATGGAAATGCAAAAAGCATTTTGAAGAGCACCAACAATCCATCGTTTTTAGGCAAAAATCGCATTTTTGATACTTTTCGCTTCAATACATAATATGCCTTCCCTAATCAGGGAAGCATTTTCGCTTCGAAAATTTCAAATTCTCCGCATGTTTTTACCCCTAGAGAAGTCATTTCCAGAAAATTTTTCCAAATTTTCAGTGATTGGCCCCCTATTGTGTGGCAGCTCTAAAATTTCCATGTTCAAACGAATCAATTATCAAATTTTCATTCATTATCTTTTTTACTTTTCAAGAATCGAAAGGTAGTCAATATTTATATTTCCACAAAATTTTACCTCACGATTCAAAGCCCGAGCGATCGATTTGGCAATGCTTGTCTTGCCAACGCCTGGCGGACCATGAAAGCACAGAATTTTTCCGCCAACTTTATTCTTCAAAATTCCAACTGCGATAAATTCGAGAATTCTCTCTTTCACATCCTTCATTCCATAATGATCTTCATCAAGAATTTGTGCAGCTTTCACTAAATCCATATTCTCGCCCGACATTTTACCCCACGGAATCTGTGTGAGCCAATCAAGGTAGTTCCTAAAAAAATTAATTTACAAATCAAAAAAATATATACCACCTACCTTGAAACACTAAATTCACTCGAATGGGGATCCAAAAACTGAAGTTTGTTCTGTTCTTCTTTTATTACTTTCATTGCATATTCAGGCACTAAGAGATCCTTTAGGCGTTCTTCCATCTTGTCTATAATTGATTGCTTATCATCTTTTTCCAAACCGAGTTCCTTTTTGATGGCTTTAAGCTAAAATCGATAGATTTTTCGGTTAAAAATAATTGGGCTACTTATATAAAACCATTTAAAAACAAAAATTAAATACACAAATTATGGATAACGAGTTTAATCATTTTAGATCCATACAGGCACGTAGCCAGAATTTTTTACTGGTGCTTTTTTATGTGTCCTCGAGGTGAACGGCATCGGTGCCGAAATTTGGGCGGTACCGGTTCCTTTCACCTCCTCCCTTGCGCTGTGCGGATGCATAGTCGCAACATGTTAACATGGAATCGATTAGCAAACCCTTTTTTTAATACCTGTTCTTGAAGCATATATTTTTTATGTTGCTCGGAAATTTTCTTGTTCACCTCCTCGCCAATCTTGGTTTTAATTTCGACCAATTTTTTCTCCTTTTCCATCAACTCCAAAGCGTAAAGTAGGCGTTCCATTACCTAAACGACAAGATTTAGTAACTGTTTTATAAAACAATGTTAAATTTTTAATCCCGCTTGAAGGGTGTTTGCTATTTGCTAAATAGCATGGTTTTGCGTGCTATTTATAAATTGCACAGGAAATTTTTTTGTAAGTTTCAATCAGCATAGCCGTGCGCTATTTGGCAAATAACACGGCCATCCTATGAGTTATATTGGTTTAAAATTCGAGCAAGTTCCCTAGTTGCCGCCACTTAATGTTGGCTAAACTCGGCAAAAAAAATTTTTATTTTCTTCCGGTAATTAGAAATAATTTTATGCAAAAAATCGATTGCTCGCACTCCCACAATCTGAAAATCGCAGAAATATAATGATGAAAATTCGATTTTCTCGAGATGGAAAATGTTAGCGTTTTTTCAGTGAATCCGAGTGTATGTATTGAAGCCCTTGTTTTTTAGATCCTAGAATATGAAAGATAAAAGTGCGCAGTCTGGGGTGTCTCTACTAAATTTCAAAAAATATTTGTTCTCTTTAAGCCAGGGCTCGAAATGAAAAAAATGAAAATCAGAAAAGAATGTCAGATTTCCGATCCAAGAACATTAAAAATATAATAGATCAGGGCTGCGAATGAAAAAATTTGAATAAAAAAATTCAGATTTTTGATCCAAAAATCAGACATAGGCAATTTCTGCTGGCGAAAATCAGAACATTTCTGATAAATCAGACTCATTCCGAACCCTGTTTTAAGTTCATTCTATATAATTGCATGTAAAAACTTACATCGGTGATTTCAAGCAATTTCTGTTTCTCCTGAGAATCTGCACTAACAATTGTGCCAACTAAATTACATAATGCATCAGGATTTTCCAGATACGATTCGCCTAAATAAACAATATCAGCAATAATAAAAATGCAAAAAATGAAACCTGGTCGTAACAAAACGTGAATCTGCTCACGAATGAGAACACTGATTTTCACTACTTCTCTTATATTTTCGACTATCGATTGCATAATCGCCTATAAAGTTAAGAAATAACAGCGTACAAAAATCATAAAAAATCTTTCTACGCAAGAATTTGTTGTTGCAACACACTACATCGTGATCAGTGTAGTCAAAAACCCTAGAAAACATCAAATTTCCATGGCCGATTTTTACGATTACCTCTATATCAACATAAAATGAAGTCTTTTTCGCTTCATTTGAAGTGGCCATTTATGGCCATTAGTCAGATTTTCCATGGAATTTTGATGTTTTCTAGGGTTTTTGACTACTCATAATGAAGTGTGTTGCGACATCAAGTTCTTGCGTAGAAAGATTTTTTCCGAGTTTAGTACGCCGTGAAATAATAACAAAAAAATTTCTCACCTTTAATTTACCATCGCTTTTAGTATAGTCACCCCATTCCTCTTTCAGCTTTTCGGTTCTGGCCATAATTATGCGCTTGGGAGTTGGTGTTTCTATGGGCTCCGAAGGTTTTTCAGTAGCTCCTTTCCTTTTGATCTAAGAAACGAATTTACATTAATCAGAAGTCCATCTATAGACAAACAATTTTTTCCCTCAGAACAAAATACATACGAAAATCAAAAGACTAAACGACCTGATTAAATGCTCGGAATCGACGTACATTGATTTTTTTGGTTGGAATACTTGGTGAGCTAATGTCGATTGGCTCCAGAATTCGGATTCGGTGATGAGCGGTGAGCAACAAACTGAGCACAGGCTTATGATGATTAATCATTTCTACAACTTGTGCAAATGTTCCCACTGGATAAAGTTCATTTATTGAAGAAACCGTTTCTTCTTGATCTCTGAAAAATTAAATTTAACCCCTTTTTTACGACTGGGTCATATATGATACACGCAAAGAAATGCCCATAACTTGATCAGGCTTAATCCAAACGGGCTGAGCAATAGCTTTAAAAATTTCCGAGATCAAGTCGAACAAAGATGTAAAACATTGTTTTGCATAAAAAACTTTCTAAGATGATTAAAAATTTACAAATCAAGGAATCGTTTTCAAGCGTTGAAAATGCGAGCAATCAATTCCTCACATAAAATTAGCCCTAATAGTCATTTTTGAAGGGTCGACATGAAAAAATCGACCAGGCTTTTTATACACCCTGTATAAAGAGTATATATCAGTTTTTCAATAAGGGTGCGATTTTTATCCCAGGGTAAATTCAGGATTAAAAATTTTGTCTAATGGTGCAATTTCCATATTCAATGAACGCCAAAAGTGATCATGGGGGTGAAAAAGAGATCGTCGAGGGTGAGATCTTCATCATAAAAAATGAAGATCTAATATACCATGGTTATCAAAAAACTTACTCGTCGTTTCTCTTTAGAAATAAGCCAACATAAGGCACGCGATTCTTTATCTTTTCTTCAATAATCTTCTTTAGCTCCTCATCTTTTATAATCTAGAAAAAATATGCGATTCCAAGAGCATACGTGGGCAAGGGATGAGATCAGTAACCAAAAATGCGAATTGGATCTATATATTATCCATTTCGCAAATTTTTGTGAATTGGGTCTATAAAAAATCGGATTTTTGTTCAAGCTTGGTATATAAAATGCGAATTTTTTGTGGCAATTTTCGTGATTTGAATATTATTTTTGGCGAATTATGATTTCCGCGTACAACCCTGGTCTATTTTGAAACATACCATAACATTCTTCAAATATCCAGGAAAAAGTGGATGTCGATTTAAAGTCACAATTGGCAAATCAGTCAAATGATCGGGAATTGCTATTTTAGCAGGTACCTACAAAATAAGAATGTCGTTAGTTTTATTTCAGATGGAGTCAATTTTGTACACAAAAATTTTTCAAGGGAAAATTTGTTGATAAAAAATAGATAAAACTAAATAAAAGAGGTAAAACGTTATTTTTTGAAAAATTTTGGAGGTACTTACAGGGTGCGGCAAAAGTTCACATGATTTTTCCCGTGAAAGTTGTCTTTAAAAAATCACGGAAACTTTTGCCGCACCCTGTATATCCCATTGAACGTGGTCTAAAATCGAAATTTTTTTTCAAAATTTTCTCCAAAATGACCTTATTAGGGGTAATTTTATGCGGAAAACACATGGGCGATGTTATTTTTGCGTAAAAACGCTTCTTCCATTTAAAAAAATATAATTTAATTTCTTTAAAGCTTTTTAATGATTTACTTGATATTCAGTATCTATTAATGCAGCATCTTCTGGAATAATTTCTTCTACTGACGGATCATCTTTAGAACTAAAAATAGCATAAAAGCAAGTTTCTTAAACTACATAATAGCAATTTTAGTTCAAACTTCCCCGGAAAACATAGAGAAAATTAAAAAAATAAAGTAATTAGCTAGTTAGGGGTGCCATCAGACTTTTAGGTTTTTAATCATTTTACGCAAAAAATAATCATTTTTAGTCGATGTTTAATTTCTATGTATCCCTGCGTGGTGTGTTGGCGCAGAGCTGTCAATGAACTGCGCATTTTGGAATTTCTAACTTCCAAAGATTTTTTCAACAATGCTAAATATTCAATTCCCCTTAACGCATCAAATGACGACAATTTTTCGATTTCTTACCTGGAATAACTACGGAAGAAAACAATATATCCGCTCACACGGGGTTCTAGTGATGATTTAGCAAAATACGCATTCGAAGTTGATGGACCAACACGGATTAGAAATCGTTGCTTTGTTGCAACACCAAGAGCGCTACGTAAAACAAAACTCATTTTCTAAAATAAATGAGTAGCACATAAAGTCCGTTTTCCCCGCCAATGGAAAAAAATTTCGGGACTTTTTTCTATTGGCGGCGGAAATAGATTTTAAAAGAAAAATTCGTCAAATCTGTGAAGCGTGTACCGTCCTAGTGCCCATAAAAGCTTTCAAAATATAAAAATAGGTATGGCAAATGCATAAAACATTTGAAAGATTAAATAAAATAAAGTCAGAAACCTTTATTAGAGCTTGAACAAGAGAAAATAAATTAGAAATAACAAAATGAATTTAAAAGTGAGCATAGGAAATCTAACGCCGTTTTTTATTCTCCTTAGGCTTGACTTGTTGTGGAGCACTCGTTTCGTCAGTTTGGTTAGGCTGCCACTAAAAATATTTATGATCTAACATATAAAAAAGGAAATATGTGTGCTTTCATTCATTTCAAATGTTATCTATTTTTTAATGTTTTAGAACAATTTTTCAACAAAAACATCTATGCTTCCCTGAAAAAATTTTAGAGGTATTCTCCATACCATCAAAGAAGGAGGTGGGTAAATTACCACCCCTCATCACTCATCCGACAGTCAAAAATGAGTCATTCATCCATCCATCATCAAAATTTTAAACTAAATTCACTCATCATAATAGATGAATGGATTTTTTTCATAAAATTTTGCAATTTTTTAACAAAAATTCAAAATTTTTATCATTTTGCCATATTTGTTTATTCATTTATCAGTAAAAATATTAAAACCGTAAAAAATTGTCAAAAATCATAGGAATGGAAATTTAAAAAAATTCTTTTTTACTTTTTACCCTCCCCGGGGTTATTCAACGATCCATCCGACTGAAGCCTTTTACCCGGGGTACCTTTGAGGTATGGTGTTCTCTAACTTAATTTTAACGCTTTTCTTCCCCATACTTACATTCAAAGGATGTCGACGGAAGAAAGGCCAAGGTGGTAAAACGATTAAACAAGATAGCAAAAAACCAAATCCAATAGTGTACATCGAAACAGACAATTGTTGAGTCACAAAACCAGCAATAAATCCAATAATACCATGAACAACCAGGATAACCTATAAAAAAGTACTATGGTAGAATATTATCGATATGATCATACCTGAAAAATCCGCTCAGCTTTTTGCTGTCCAACAAAATCGATATGTGTGCTGAAAGGTCGCATCCAAGGTGGGAGACTTTGAATAACACCGTCCATTGTTTTTCTTTAACTAATTAGAAATTACTAAAAACTTAAAAATAGAGACCGCCATATTTTAAAAAATGACCACAAAAATGGGGTACAGGTGACCCTCTCAATTTTTCGAATTTTTTGATAAAATAGTATCTTTAGTATTGCTCTACACGACTGTAACAAAATTGTGAGAAAAATTTTCGGATTTTTAGCTAAAAATGCCCAAAAGGTGTGTAGAAACAACTTTAATTGAGATCCAAATTTTAAGTGAAAAATGGTAAATTCGATGACACAGCTTGTGACATCGATTTTTTTCATTTTTCTCGATTTTTTACTCAAAATTTTGCCAACTATCTCAATTCAAGTTGTTTCTACACATATTTTGGACATTTTGAGCAAAAAATTTCGAAATCAGGAAAAAATTGGCACTCATGCACTATCCCCCAAGCTAAAAAAAGGCTTAGGGTTAGGCTAAGCCTAAACCAAAGTCTTTTTTCAGCTTGGGGGGGATTCTGCATAAATTTATGCAGAATCTCCCCCAAAACTTCTTATCTAGAATTTTCTACCCAAGATTCTCGTATCAAAAATTTAGCGAATATTTTCCTAGTTAAAAAATCATAAAGCTGAATTTTCCGAATTATCTCGATCCTCTCTTAAAAATTGAAGAAGCAATGATGTAAGTCGTAAACATGATTTACAATAAACAAATATTTTTAGTGTTATTTTCTATATTGGCATTCTGTCTAGCCCAGTTGTAGTGCACGTGTGATGATATTCAAAAGTTTCCTGTTCGCGATAAACTTTAAACTCTTTCAAAAATTTTGCGAAAACACGCAAATGATAATATTAAAACAACCATTCTTCGTCGAAATGCGGGTCCCCCCTTATGTTTTAGGCGCATACGGCATCTTGTTGTCAAAAAAAAGTATTTGTGGCGGTTCGCAAAATTTTTGGTTTTGTTTCCTACATATCAGGCGTGCTTAGACCGAGGTTTGTGCAAAAAAGTCGAGTGCACTTCCGGATAGTTTAGGAGATAGAGCATTTTTTGTGAAATTTGAGAGGGTCAAAAATCGGTTTTCGAGTATAAAAATGCCTTTATGAGGTCGCCGACCGTCGTTTTTGGCACTTTTGTGTTCAAATCGGGGTCGAGGAATCGATTGGCGTGGGTTTTATCCGAATCGGAGTCGATACTGAAAAATCGATTTTTTGACTACCCCATCTTTCACAGGGTGCGCAGCTCCACACGGGTGATGTTTCAGAATTTTTTCTCTCGATTTCGTGATTAGGGACCAATATCTCGCTCTTCTTTTAAAAGGATTTTAAATTTAAGAATCAATGAGATAACGTAGCTTAATTTTTTAGGCATTTTCAACTTTACTAATTACTAATAATTGGTCTTTCAATAAATACTGAAGAAAGATTTTGATGTTTGTCTGTAATGTTCAACCAAGTAGCTCCGTGGTTAATCATTCTTTTCAACACGATTACTATGAGGTTAGTAGCGTTTTCTTTTAGTGTATGGAATATTCTCGAAGAATATTGAATGTTTCTAAATGCACTTAAAACGGCGTGGCAACAGTTTAGGACGGGCATTTGAGAACGGAACTTTTTTGAATTTGCTATATTATTTGAATTTACAACTGGTTTTTTTTTCTCAAATGGCCGTCAAATGTCCCATCCTCAAATGTATCATAATCTTGTGCTACCCTGTGTCCCAAAAGTTCTGCACCACTTTTGAAAATGTATTTGTGAGTGTTTATAAATATAAAATATATGCATGTTATACTTTTGAAAATAATTTGTCTGTCAATTTTTTTGACAGATTTGTCATTTTTCTTCGAACATTGGTTCTGACTCATTCTAGAAAAATAGATGTTATTTCAAAAGTGGTGCAGAACTTTTGGGACACAGGGTAGTATAATGAAAAAACATCGCGCAAAAAAGCAATTTTTGAGCAAAAATTCGATTTTTGAGTAGTTTTTTTAAATTCTGAATTGTTTAACATCAAATTTAGTCTTTGTGTTTGGATTGGTCGACTCCTGAAATTCAAGCTTTGGTTGAGGATTACAG
>JAQGCP010000700.1:0-15197 GCA_034699885.1 Acrobeloides thornei | reverse complement strand
TCACTGCTTTTGAACATGCTCTTTCAGAATCTGCAAGAATTTTTCAAAAATTCAATTGTTAAAATCAAAGAATACTGGGCTAGCTAGTTTTTAGTTTTTTGTTGCTGAAAATTAATTTTTCAAAATGTAAAAATTCCCAATGTTTGAATATACAAGTAATCATTTACCATTTTATACATGTTCTTTGCTCCGGGTACAGTAGCTGTATTGCCGGGTGGTCCGTTTAATTCACGTCCCTTTGCAATGTTTGATCGACCCGAATTATGGAGATTTAAAATAAAATCACGATCTTCATCAGTGAGCACACTGTTTGCGCATTGATAAGCGGTGGCCAAGCCAAAAGCTGCTATAACAAATACGACCACTACAGTTGAAGACGTCATAGTTTTGGAAAATTGAAATTTAGATCCGCCAGAAAAAGAACTCACAAGAGAAGGTCCCCAATTGTAAGTCCGAAATCTATATCAAAAACATGTTTAAACGATAGAGCATAGTTGATTGTTTTTTAGAAATGACACAATTATCGACAACCGAGCTTATCTACAGGGGTAATGGAGGCTCTGAAGTCCAAAAATTGCTTGAAAATGTCATTTTCAAGTAAAAGTCACATGATCAAAATCGATGAAAATCGATTTCTTTCAATGAAAAATTGACATATTTTACCGTTTTTGATTATGGCAGACAATTTCTGATCATTTTTGGAAAAAGTTGAAAAATCTTTCGAAAATCGATTTTTCGAACCTCAACCCATAGGGTATCCAAAAATAAATTTTTGAAAAATTTTTCAACTTTTTCCAAAAATGATCAGAAATTGTATTCATAGTCAAAAAGGGTAAAATATGCCAATTTTTCATTGAAAGAACTTGATTTTCATCGATTTTGATCATGTGACTTTTACTTGAAAATGACGTTTTCAAGCAATTTTTGGACTTTGGAACCTCCACTACCCCCGTAGATGAACTCGGTTGCCGATAATTTTATCATTTTTAAAATACAGTCCGAGCATGTTAGCCACTTGGCCATGGGTCAAAACCCAAAATCCCATGATATGATACTCGTTTTGAAGCGCTCGTTGAACAACCTAATAAAAAATTGTCTTCAAAATCCAAAATTGACACACACAAAAATCAATGTTTAAGTAAGATAAAAAACGAAATTTGACCAAAGATATAAAAACAACAACATCTGCCGAATATTACAGAGAATCAGCTAGCGTTTAGCTTTGATTAACCGATCGATATTGCCGAGCGATTGATTCAACTTTTATACAGGCCAATAAAAGATTTTTGAATCTTTCATTGTTTACATCCAGTGTCAGAGTTATCAAAATAAACATCAAATGAGAAAGTATGACAGCTGCTTTGAGCTGATAAAAATAATAGCTTTAAAATTTTGTTGTTTTTAGATCTTGCTTCGTTTTTCGATATTGAAAATGAGAAATAATGACAAGAAAGTTATCATATTTATTAAGAAGTAGTCAATAAATTTCAAAGTTTAAGCAAGCAATAATGCTTTATTAAAATAGTATCGGGGACCGCGTGATTCGCGCTCGCGAATTTTCCAAGGATGACTCCAAGCGACGTCCCCGTTAAAAATAGCATTAGTTAAAAAAAGATTTATACGATTTCGATGATTTTGGTGTCAATCATCTTCACTCACCATAAAAATTGTGGTACAATCAACTCTCGATTTGTGATACTCCCAAGGAGGGTGCAAATTATTTTTGAGCACAAAATAATTTTTGCACACAAAGTATTTTTTTGCGTACAAGTATTCTTTTTTGTGCATAATATTTAAAACACGTTCCACGAGAGAACCGAGCTTTGGATAGCGCAAAAATTTTTCATCGTTGAATGAAAATTGTGTGGATATCATGATAGAACTCATCGAGTTATGCAACTTTAGTTCTGGACTCCCGATTCGGCGACCTCTACCCTTGACGCTAAAGCCCCTAGAAGTTGATGGAAACGGCCATTTTTCGACCAAACTTGGATCGGCTCTAAGTCGGTAAGTTTGTTAGCTTTCGGGAAACAATCTTTTGCATTTTGTAGCTGGGGATTGGGTTGAGATAATTGCGTTTTGCGATTTTGAATTTGAAATTCCTGCAAAGACCCTGATTCAGGGTCTTGGCGGCAATTTGAAATTCAAAACAAGTCACAAAAATCGCAAACTTCAAATGCGATTATCTCGACCCAATCCCCAATTTGCCGTCAAGACCCTGAATCAGGGTCTTTGCGGGAATTTCAAATTCAAAATCGCAAAACGCAATTATCTCGACCCAATCCCCAGCTACAAAATGCAAAAGACCGTTTCCCGAAAGTAACAAACTAACAAATTTACCGACTTAGGGCCTATCCAAGTTTGGTCGAAAAATGGCCGTTTCCACCAACTTCTAGGTGGAAACCATAGCGCCAAAGGTAGAGGTCGCCGGGTTGGTAGCCCAGAACTAAAGTTGCATAACTAGATGAGTTCTATCATGATATCCACCTCAATTTTCATTCAGTGATGAAAAATTTGCCAAAAGTGGCATTTACGTGGCAGACCCTTTAACCCAAATTTTTTTAGCGTTTATGAAATTTATTCGAATAACGAGGCTTTATTTTAAATGAAAATTAATGAAAAAGTTTCGAAATAGTAAGCATTCATTTAGCCTATAATTCATTATAAATATTTATTGAAATTATCAGTCTGATGAATTTGATCTTTTCTTTAAAAAAACGTTCAAAAACGGGGCAAGTCCAAAAATGTGGCAAATGCCACGTTTTCGTGGCAATGCAACATCCATAAAATAATATATTCGGAAGGATCATAAAAAATTGAGCATTTTTTATTTTTACAGCATCATCTGAATCGTTTTACCCATCGAGATAAATGCATTTGAAAATATGAATTCGTGTACATGTTTTCGTTGTAATAATCAACCTTTTTTGAATTTTTTGCGGAAAAATCGTGAAAAAATAGCATCATTTGACAGAGAATTTTATGCTGAACAACTTTGTTAACTTAAGTTTACGTAACAAATTATTTTCTCCAATCAAAAATGCAAAATAAGTTTAAATTCATGCAGGGCTTTCTTTTCAATATACAAAAATTCAAAAATTTAAAGTTATTTTGTATTTTTGATCGGAGAAAATATTTTTTACGCAAACTTAAATTAGCAAAGTTGTTCAGCATAAAATTCTCTGTCGATTGATGCTATTTTTTCACAATTTTAAAGCAAAAATTCAAAAAAGTTTGATTATTACAACGAAAATATGTACACGAATTCATATTTTTGAATGCATTTATCTCGATGGGGACAACGATTCAGATGATGCCGTAAAAACAAAAAATGCTCCATTTTTCATGATCTTTCCAAACATATCATTTGTTCATATAACTGTATCTAAGTGGCCTGGTCCAGGAATTTTTCAAGTCCGTAAATAAAAAAATCAACAATAAAAAAGTAATAAAAGGATTTTTTCTTATCAACAGTTCAGGTACATGTATCACGCTTCCTTCACATGTATTTTTTTGTCACAAAGGCTGAAGCCAGCGCACACCTAAGTTATCCCAATCAAAAAAATCGCGGACAGATCAGAAAAAGCGTTCTGTAGGATTGTAGAGCTCATTTTTCTGAGCAACTTTAATTAAGGCAGTTTGAAAACTTATCGCTCATTTTTGAGTTATTAGCCTGACAAGATAGCCTTAACCAAAAAAAAACATAAGGGGGAACCCTTATCTCCGAAAAAATTTGTTCTCAAAATTTTTGCAGGAAAGACCCCTATAGAAGTAATTTCTAGGCGAAAAATCGATTGCACGCATTTTCAAAGCACGAAAAATTAAGTTTGACCCTGAAAATCAGGGTAGAACTAAATTTCAATGCAAAAAGTTTTTTCCGATTTTCAGAGTCAATTTTAATTTTTCATGCTTCGAAAATGCACGCAATCGATTTTTCACCTAGAAATTACCCCTATAGGGGTCTTTCCTGCAAAATTTTGAGAAAAAATTTTTTGGAGATAAGGGTCCCCCCTTATGTTTTTTCGAAGGGTTGGGGCTATCTTGTTAGGCTAATAACTCAAAAATGAGCGATAAGTTTTTAAACTGCCTTAATTAAAGTTGCTCAGAAAAATGAGCTCTACAATTCTACAGAAAGCTTTTTTTTATCTGTCCGCACTTGTATTTTGACCTAGGTGTGCAGCGGGTATTTTGCTCGAAATGTCATATATAGGAATATTTTCATACAGAAACATGAATCCGGCACTAATTTTTCTTGTATCATTACGTAAATGTCGTAAAGTTAGAATTAAGTTCAACTGAAGACGCCAAAACAATAAGCATTAATATAACAACAATAATTCTTATCAAGTTTTTGTATGTCTATAAAAGTAATTTGTGAGAAGAACTTTTTGAACTATAATGTAGTTTTTTGGCTTTTTCTGATACCGTTTTATAATGTTTCTTATCAAAAATTAAGTCAAAATTGGTCTTCCATTTGTTCGTTACAATGTAAAATATCTTGTCATATTGTACATTGTAACAAATGGAAGATCAATTTTGCAAAATGGAAACCAATTTTGCACAATGGAAGACCAATTTTGTCTTATTTTTTGATTGCCGAAGCATGAAAAGATGACTAAAAACATGATGAAATAGAAATCAATGGAAACTTGTAAAATAAAAATGTCCATCATAGTTGAAAAAAAGTTGTCTGAATTTCAATAAAATTGTGTTTATTGAAACGATTGGTAGAACATCATGTTAAATCGTTCCAATAAACATGATTTTATTGAAAATCAGGCAACTTTTATTGCAATTAAATGAGACGTACGAGAAATGACTTTTTGAAGTTTGAAACCATGGGCAAACTTCAAAAGCTTATAACTTTTTATGGCACCATTCATTTTTTGAGATCTTGGGCTCAAATGTCCGCAACAATCTAGGCAAAAATTCATAGATAGCTTTTTTTCATTTTTCGACAAAATAAAAAAAATTTCTTTTTGGAATTGTCAAAAAAGCAATATTTTTCAGTTTTTTGACTGAAAGCAACCTCTTTTGATGGTTAAAAAGAGAAAAGCTTGCTACGAATTTTAGCCTATATTGTTGCAAACATTTTTAGCTCACAATCTTAAAAAATGAATGGTTCCATAAAAAGTTATAAGCTTTCGAAGAAAGCGAAAATCGTAGAAAGTGAAACACACTTTTTATCATTATAATTCGGATGTGAGGCAAATTTAAACTTTTTGCGGGGAATAGATTGCGCGCATTCCCGAAGCGTGAAAATGCTTTTCTGACCCTGGTTCAGGGAAAACGACGTATTTATTTATTCAAGCGAAATGCAATAAATACGAATTTTCGCCGGAAAATCAGCTGTATAGGGGGTTTTTCTATGCGAGGAATCGACTCAAAAAAGTTTGAGTTTTACAACGAAAACTTGTAACAAATTCAAAATTTCAAACGCAATTATCTCGAAATCTACAACGATTCAGACATGCTGTCCTATAAGGGGGTCTGGGAGCTCTATAAGGAGGCCATAACAAAGCTCCCCCGTAATTATGCCACTCGCAGTAGCATAGCATCGGCTGGGTCCAAAGTGGACTGCCCTCCCTCCAAAAAACTGAAAAATTTTACTTTCAAATTTTTCGTCAATATCATCATAGGAACCTTGGACGTAACCAGGATTTTCAAAATATACAGTTTGAAGAATTTTAAAATGAAACATAAGTATTCGGATATCCCATATGAGTTTGAAGCGATTTTTTGTCGAAAAAAATTTTTGACCTATTCTTTGGCTGAGGGCCAAAAAGCACGAAAATAGACAAAGTCATTTTTCCGAAAAATTGAATTTGTTCATTTTATCTAGAATGGCGTATCTTTTATCCGGAATGGCATCTCACATCAAGCTGATTTCGAATGTATTGGAACTCAAAAATCCGAGTGCTACAAGTTGTTATTTATGATGAGTACATCAACTTTATTTTGATCTCAACAAATTTTGTCTACTAGAAAAAAAGTTAAGTAATTTATGAAATTAGGTAAAAGTTTTCGGACCCGACCGGGATTCGAACCCGGACCTCCTGGCTACCGTCCAAGAGCAGAGCACTCTGTCTTGTACTGTTAATCGGTCGGATGGCACACATGTGTTAATCACTGTGTGTGTAGTGGATAAAAATCTCAGCGTGGTTTAATCCGAGTTCCATAAATTTTAAAGAAAAAAAAGTTATTTCAAAAGTAAATTTTATGTATTCTTGGGAACCAAAAAATGAGGTCAGACTATTTAAAACGAACAGAATGCATATTTTTGGTTTTCTAGAGTAATTTTTATGTAAAATTAAAGAATTTTTATGTTTTGATCCAATTTGGGTGCAAGTAGAAGTCTATTTGGACTAGGGTTTGGGTCAAAAATTTTAGTGTTTAGAGTTCATCAAAAATTAAAAAAGTTATAACAACAAATAGATATTCAAGAATTTTTGGCTTAATTTTTCGATTTTTCATGGCTAATTTTTTCAAAAATGTGAAGGATACAAATTTTTTCGAGTGGCTCAAAAGTTTGCTTATATAATACTAAAAACATCTAGAAAAAAGTTTTTTGAAAAAAACTTCAATTTAAAATTTACACTTCGAAAAGGTTCCTTGTAAGGCCAAAGCCATCGTCAAGGCTAAGTTCAAGCCTAAGGCCAAAGCCAAGGCTAAGACCAAGTCTAGACTAAGCTCAAGGCTAAGACTAGGCATTAAAATAGCTTTAAAATATATTCTTTGACATCAAAGAGAGGTCTTCTCTTAAGCGCCGAAGGCACTCGTCTCCCGGTTCTACTGCAATATACGCCCAGGGCGTTAATTTTTCAACCGCCCCTAGAAGGAGGGCGTTTATTTTTCAACCCCTTTCTCCCTCAGTCACCAACATCAACCAATAAAAAAATCAATAAATTTTCACCAAAAATCCAAAAATTTTCTAGCAATTAACATTAGATAAAAATTGGTACATACAAATACAAATTTAAAATGTTAAAGATATATTATTTATCATCAACAAAAATTAAAACCAAGTTATAGCAAACAGAAGAATTAAGATTCTTTTAAAAGTTTAAAGGGGCCATAAATTATGGACTATTTCGCGAATAAAACTTTTTTCTAAAATGATCATTTTTAGGGGTAATTTTATGCGGAAAATCGATTGCAAGCACTCCCAAAATGTGAAAACGCTTCCTAGACCCTGATTCAGGGAATGGGGTGGGTGTATTGAAGCGAAAATCAAACATTTTCGGATTTTTATGAGAAAACCGTCAATTTTTAGGCTTTTTTTAGGCTGGGAATCGATTGCGCGCATTCCCGAATCTTAAAAACGCTTCCTTAACCCTGATTCAGGGAAAGAACACGTATTTACGTAAATAAATTTATTTTCGCCTCAATACCGATTTCTTCGATATGATGGCAATATTAATTTTTCATGAGATTTTTAATATTCGATTGAAGTCCAGCAACAAGACCAAATATCCCTAATCCAACAAATAAACTATTTTCTATCCATTTATACATAGCTAACCGCTTTCTTGTCCTCTTTGATAAATTCCTATTTTCTCGTATAACAGGTATAAAAGTAATCGCGTCGATCAAAGCCGGATAAACGAAAGCTAACAACATCCCAGCAGTCACTCCGACTAAAGGTATAATATCGTCAAGTTTTGGTACAGCTATTGCTATGCACACTCAAATTTAAACAATAAATGAATATACTTGAAAAATTACTTGCGATAATTACTAGTATAGTGCGAAAAACACATTCATAGAAAATTCTTATCTTTCTGGATTTTTGAACAGCCTTAATTCTTTTAACAATTTCTGGAAAAACCATGATAACTATGACATAATTTTGAATAGCAAAAGCAATATAAATCACTAATATAAGTATGATATTAACGGCGGTGAATATTCTGTAAAAATTTTAACTATTTAAGTGTTTAATTTACGGTTCTTTTGGTAGGTTTAATGTTATACTGCCTTGAACTTTATCTCCATATGTAATATAACCATAAAACCCTGAAGCGGAATAAATTATAGTCACTAAAGACATTCCTGTAGATAACACTCCGTTAAATCCAATCATGTCTTCACCATATTTTAGCTTATTTTCCATGGGTAATACCTAAATTTATACAAATTTCTGCTAGGATTGCGAATAGGAACCCTGGACCGGTCACAGAACCGTCGGAATCGATTTTTTGAACCGACGAATTTTCGATCCCTTGGATCCAGACAAAAGTTACGAAAGTAAGAAAAACGGGTAAAAGCCCGCTCCATTCGAAAAATCCAAGCGCCGATGGCTCTCGGTCCCCAGATATCGTTGTTGAATTGCTGATATCTGAAACAAGTAAACCAATTTAGACTAAATAATTGAAACCAGTTGCAAGTTCAGTCAGCAAAATTTTATATTATAACGTTCAGTTAGCAGAATTTATGACTTTAAACGGCCGCTGCGGCAGACTTTTAAAGCTAGAACAATTTACCATAGCTTGTCCTTCAAAAGAATATAGAATTGATCCCATAGCGGCCATGATCTCATCGATATTTCCGAATGCCGGGAGCTGATTAGTTATTTGAGGTGTTCTTATAAGATGCTAAAATCATCATTTTTTAAAAGAATACCTACATCATTTTTTAAAAGAAATATTACTTGTAAAACTATTCCAAGTGCAACAATCATTAAAATATTGCCTGGAATGCTTATTATAGCTATAAATCTTAATGTTCTTATCAAATTAATTAAAACCATTGGCAGAAAAATGATAAGCATCCAAGTTTGTACAGAAACTTTAATATTAGTAAAATATTCCATAACCTAAAGATATTTTTCGTCATTTTTCAAAATTTCTCTTACATCTTTTAAATGCACTGATATGAAAACATATAAAATACTGCATATTCCAATTTGTAATAATAATATGGTTAGATTAACTATGATTCTAACAAAATTTTGAATCGAAATAGTTTTTTTCAAACCTTGCTTTTCGTTTGTAAGTTTTTAACCAGCTAAAACTTTGAGCACACGATTCATAAGCGAGATTACCATAATCTAACGAAAGATCACCTTTTCTGAAATTTTTTTGTTAAAGGACCAGTACAGTAATTTACAACCATATGAAAAAATGATATATTCGAAAAGATCATGAAAAATGGACCATTTTTGTTTTTACGGCATGTTCTGAATCATTGTAGTTTTCGAGATAATTGCGTTTGAAAATTTCAATTTGTAACAAGCTCTTCGTTGTAATACACAACCTTTTTTGAATTTTTTGCGGAAATTCGATTTTTGCATTAATCTTTTTAAATTTTCATAAAATGAACATTGTAGCAATTGTTTATAGCTAAATAAGACGAACAAAATGACACCAAAATTATCCAATTTGAACATTGTTTTGTGTTATTGAAACGAAAACATGAATCAGAAAATTTCGTTTCAATAACCCAAAACAATGTTCAAATTGGATAATTCTGGTGTCATTTTGTTCGTCCCATTTAGCTATAAAAAATTATAGCCACAATGTTCATTTTATGAAAATCGAAAAATCAATGCAAAAATTGATTTTTGCACAAAAAATTCAAAAAGGTTTGTGTATTAAAACGAAGAGCTTGTACACAAATTCAAATTTCAAACGCAATTATCTCGAAAACTACAACAATTCAGGAAATGCAGTAAAAACAAAAAATACTCCATTTTTCATGATCTTTCAGAATTTATCTTTTTTCCATATAGTTGTAAATTACTGTACTGATCCTTTAAAGGGGGTGCAGATCGAGGCCGGATCTCGAAAAAATTTTTTCTCCAAATTGGCTGATTTTTATAATCGAGGATTTTCGGGCACCAATCGATTTCTCGTGCCTGAAAATCCCCGATTACCAAAAATCAGCCAATTTGGAGAAAAATTTTTTCGAGATCTGGCCTTGATCTGCACCCTCTCCTTTAAATTTTTATAAAAAACCACAACTTTTTTGATAAATATTGTGAACATCGAACAATTTTTAGCATACAATAATTTGTTAAGAAACCAAATAAAAATATTAGGAAAAATCCCATCTAAAAATAGCCAATTAAAAGAGCTTGAAGTTAAAAAACAGGACTGTTGGATTTGTTTCATATGTAAGATAGGGCGAAAGTTGGGAGAAATTATCTTAAGATAATTTTTCCGAACTTTCGCAGAAAAAAAGAAATAAATAATAGTGCATGACATCGAGTGCTCGATGAACTCGACATCGATTGTGCGCTAAAGGTGTGCACGGGCCAGGCCGGCCTAGCCTGGCCTGGCCCGGCCTGAGCACTTTTTGCCGGCCCTAGTCAAGTTGGGCCAGGCCAGGCCGGAAGTTCGACCTGGCCCGTTAAAAGTTCCGCGGCCTGGGTCAGGTCAGGCCGGCCTAGGTCGGGCCAGGCCAGTCTTGATGACCCTGATTCATGGAAATAAGAGTGTGTATTGAAGCAAAAATATGAAAATTGTGAATTTTTCTTCTGAAAATCATCCAGGTGTGCAGGCCAGAGGGTCTGAACACCTTTACCTACAGGTAAAAATGTATATGGGTCAGGCCGGCCTGGCCTGAGCACTTTTTGCCGGCCCTAGTAAGACCGGGCCAGGCCAGGCCGGAAATTCAGCCTGGCCTGGCCCGTTAAAAGTTCAGCGGCCTGGGTCAGGCCAGGCCGGTTGTAGGCCGGGCCAGGCCGGTTGTAGGCCGGGCCAGGCCGGTCTTGATCTCTGGCCTGCACACCTTTACTTGTTGCTAAATATTTTTTTAAACTTACTTTAAACAATAGAACCGGGGAGCCGAGCGCTTCGCGCCCGGAGCGGAAAAGAAATTGTATTCATTACCCGTACTACGGGGCCTTTGGCCTCGCCACTGAGTATAGCTTGGCCTTCGGCCTCGCTCCGAAAATGTATTTCTATTTTGGCAGAGGCAAAAACATTCAGTATCTGCTGGGAATCGAACCTGCAAGCAATTTATACATAAACCGAAAGTCTTAGCCACTCGGCCATGAGTGTAAGTTCTAAAAATGCGATAGTAACTTGGCCACATTTTTCGGGTTAAAACAGGACATGTCCTTAAAAATTAAAAATATATAAAACTCTGAAAATTTTTAAAAAATTTTAAGAGACACTTTTCTTGAGTGTTCAAGGTTGCTTTAAACAGTTCGAGCGCGCTCCAAGTTGAATTTATTTAGTGAGATTGATGCATGGGAAAGTTTTTTAAAGTCATTTTTATTCAAAACTTGCGTTTCCAAGAATTCAAAACCTTGTCCAAAGCTCAATACCATCGATTTTACGTGTATTTTTTTGAATTTTCTAACCTCTCTAAAACACCCAAGATAATTTTTTTCGGCCAAAATTTCTTTCTGGCAGATGTATTTCAATATGGAGAACATTTCTAGCGTGATTTCAAAAAAATCCTAGAAAATTCGATTTTTGAGGCATTTTTACACGTGGGAGTAGAAATAAGATCGAAAAAATGTTTTTTCTCGGATTTTTTCGAAACCATGCTAGAAATGTTCTCCATATTGAAATACATCTGTCATAAAGAAATATTGGCAAAAAAATTTATCTAGAGTGTTTTAGAGAGGTTAGAAAATTCAAAAAATACATTTAAAATCGATAGTATTGAGCTTCGGATAAGGTTTTGAATTTTTTGGAAACGCGAGTTTTGAATAAAAATGATTTAAAAAAACTTTCCCATGCATTAATCTCACTTTATAAATTCAACTTGAAGCGTGCTCGACCCGTTTAACACTACTCCCACCTAGGTTCGAATTTTCGAGATATCGTCTCTTAAAGGGGGTGGTGTACTTTATAGCCAGATCTCGAAAAAAAGTTTATTTTCACAAAAATGACCCTATTAGGGGTAAAATCATGCGAAAAATCAATTGCGCGATTCCCAAATCTTGAAAATGTTTCCTTGACCCTGATTCAGGGAAATAAGAGTATGTATTGGTCGAAAATCCAACATGTACTAATTCCGCTTCAATACACACTCTTATTTCCCTGAATCAGAGTCAGAGAAGCGTTTTCAAGCTTTGGGAATGCGCGCAATCGATTTCCCGCATGAAATTACCCCCAGAAATATGATTTTGAGGGAGAAATTTTTCGATTTTCGCTTCAATACACACATCTATTTCCCTGAATGAGGGTCAAGGAAGCATTTTCACGCTTGGGGAATGCGCGCAATCGATTTTTCGCATGATTTTAACTCTAATAGGGTCGTTTTTGTGAAAATAAATTTTTTCGAGATCCAGCTATAAAGTACACTCTCCCTTTATAAACATTCCGAAATGAATGAAAAGTTGTTTAACTTGTTTTATATTTTCGGGTTTTACTATAATATTTTCTAGTTCTCTATGCAAAATAAAAATCAGCTACTTTTCTATGCACGGTTGATTTGTATATCTCTTATTTCGTCTGGTTTTATTTGAAATAACCGTTTAAAAACTTCTTATCAAAGTTTGAGATCTCTGAAACCTTTTTTAGCTTTTAAACAGTATCAGTTGTGAAAATGACTTCTAAACTTCAACTTGACCGTGACGTTATTTCGGGAATATGGAAGCACAATTTGACTCCAAGGCTGATCAATAGTAGTGATGATGATGACGAAAACTCGGATGACACTGATGGCTCAAAGGGTCAGTTTGATGTAGATGTATCAAACTTTAAACTTGGCGTAAGGCTTGTATTTTTCTTGAATTATTTAACGATTTTAGCTGGTCAGCAAGAAATGCTTTTTGGCGTTGAAAACGTCTTGCGATGAGGAATTTAAAGGTGCAATATTATGGGATTATCCAGATTATGAGTTTCAAGTTATTCGTAATATTGATGATGACGAGGTGAGTTAAAAAAAATTTGGGAACAAATAAAGAATAGTGCCCTAATTATCTACAACACCCCTGCTTTTCGACCACTTTTTCCACAACATGAACCCTTACACCTAATGTAAAGGTTGTAGCCCGCGTCTCCAGCTTTCCAACGACACCAAGATCATCGGAATTGGATTTAAACAACAACAAAAGTTATGCTCAAAATAGTAAAGTGTAAAAAATCTCTGTTATGCTCAACATTATAGGGGTCTCCAGCTTCAGAACCAAACAAATATTTTTGGTATTCGAGATTTGGCTCGAGATCAAGCCTAAAACAAAGTAGGGATGTTGTAGGTAATTTTTAGGGCCAATCGGAAACTCCCGTGGAAACAAAATTTTTTTCGCATCAACGTATGCGAACAAACTTAACAAGTTAAAATTTTCCACAACCCACACTAAACTTTTAGTTAGGTCCCTATTTAATGTCTGAGCCAGTGTTTTGGCTTCTTAAGGAATGGAGCTTATGCGAACTGCAATTCAATGATGGTAATAATAATAATGATTATCAGAGATATCTTCAAGTATTGCATAAAATTAAGGGTTTTGGTATGTGAATTGATATTGTTCTGTCGTTTTTAGCATGCCGTTTTTAGGTCTCAAACGCATAGGTTTTGCTTGGTCTTATGATTCGGATAGTGAATTTTGCGGTCCTGATCATCTTTCTGAGATGTTGCGCATTATTTCGGAAAGCAGTTGTACGCTCAAGGAATTGTGTGATGTGTCTGATATCTTCTTGCCTCATCTTCCACATACGTTAAAATTGGAAAAGCTTGTTGCTTGTCTTAAATCGACTCCATTGAATTCGAATATTAAAGTATGGCTTGCTTTTATTTAAATGATCTATGCCATGATGCTAGTTTGATTATAAAATTTTAACAAACTAATTATAGGATTTTCTGCAATTATCAGCCAAGGAAGTGGTAATTAAAGCGAAAGATTGCTACTTGCCCTCTCATTTATTGAAGAACATCAATGCTCAAACTCTACACGTGAATGTCAGTAGATCTTGGGCTGAAGGGATTGAGGAAAAGTATGTTTTTGATAGTTAAAGAAAAAACTTTGTTTTTTAAACGTTAGCTAAAGTTAAATCTGAGCTAGATTAAAGCTAACTTTTAGCTAACAGTTGATTCTATAGACCAAAAAGTATTTTCTCATTATTTGTAGTTCCGTTGAAATTCAACCGAATCCAAGCATTCAAGAAATCTCTATTTTTTTGCAAAACGGATCTATCGACTCTATCGATTACAGATCTCTAGACAAGATCTACTTGCCTATCTACGACATTAAGAAAATTATTGAGAGCATTCAAAGAGGTTACCCGAATCTCACTTTGTTGAAAATTGAAGACAGTTATGGGACCTTTTACTTTAATGTTTAAATTTGTATGAGAGTTGAATATAGATAATTTTTAGAATTCTAACCTACAAGATCTTTTTCAATTTTTTATCAAGTTGTTCATCAAGACAGAAGCTCTATTGAGTGAACTGCAAGACTTGTCTTTTTCTATTCAGATGGAGCAAAACTGTTACGTTGACAAAAAAATGTTACCTTGTAGTTGGAGTATTGCTGATGTAATCCAGCATTTTTTAAATTTTGGGAATAAGGGGTCCATTAGGAAATTTGGACATTTCAGATTCTCTTTCATATGAATTAGGGCAGCGGTGGAGAGGGGATCCCAATTGGGACCACCCCTCCCGCAAGTCGATCGACCCCCTCCCCGCAAATCCTCGGCCAAAAATATCAATTATTTGAAAAATTTTGACCATTTTTTAGAAAAAATGATCTAAAAATTGCATTTTTGCTCAAAATGCGTTTTTAATCCAAAAATTGCAATTTTGAGCAAAAATAGATCACTTTTGACCAAAAATGACCATTTTTGACCCACCCCGCAAATTTTTCGGATTGGGATCCCCTTCTCCTTCGCTGGATTAGGGTATAAATATATTCATGTTCCCCGAAAAAAGTCTACCCCTATCTTACAATAAAACAGCCAATTTTAACATAAATGCTCATTTGTCTATTTTTTACCATACATAGCCTAAAAAGTTGCATTTTTAAACTAATAAAGATCAAATTTTAGCGTTTTTGAAGGCATTTTTAAAGGGGGGTATTTTTCTCTGGCGATGGTAGATCAAAAAAATTTTTTTCTCTAAATTGGCTGATGTTTGGTACTCAGGGGTTTTCGGGCACGAGAAATCGATTGCGTGCATCGAAAAATTCTGAAAAAATTTTTCGGGGGTCAAAAAATTGAAAAAAATGCATCAAAATTAGGGGTTATAAGTTTTAACCCCAACAAAATCATTTTTAGGGGTAATTTTGTGCGAGGAATCGATTG
>JAQGCP010000699.1:0-15198 GCA_034699885.1 Acrobeloides thornei | reverse complement strand
TGTAAAAAGTACTTCTACACTAGGGATGCATAAGATATACAACAAATGACCATCCTTGTCATCGGTCAGAAATATGCGAATTTTGAGCACAAAATATTTGTTCGTGGCGACGAATTGGTCACAATGTCACCACGAACAAATTTTATCGCGCCCAAAAATTCGCATATTTAAGGCAATGACAAATTGTCACTTTTTGTAACTTTGAGCAACCCTAGTCTAAAGTCTGTTTCACGAAGAGGTTCCAAAAAGCACCCATAGCCTAGTGGCTAGCATCACAGACTTTGAGTTTGAAGACCCGGATTCAATCCTGCTCAGATCCATCTTTTTGCATCGTCCAAAATTGATGAAAATTTTTGCCTAGGGCTAATTTTATGCGAAAAACACGGTAGTGATATTATTTTTTCATGAAAATTTTTTAAAAAATAGAAAAATCAATTTTTTTATCTATTTTGACTTAAATCTTGATGTTTTTCAAAAAATTGATTTTTCTATTTTTTACAAAAAAATTTCATGAAAAAATAATATCACAATCGTGTTTTTCGCATAAAATTAACCCTAGGCAAAAATTTTCATCAATTTTGGACGATGCAAAAAGATTTGGGTCTGAGCGGAATTGAACCCGGGTTTTCAAACTCGAAGTCTGTGATGCTATCCACTATGCTATGCTTCCTTCCAGAAACCTCTTCGTGAAATAGACTTTACACTCCAAAATCTCAAATTCGAAAATGTGAGATTTTAGAATACGAGTGGTGACGATGCTCAAAATTTTTACCGAGTCCATTCCACTTTCAAGACAAGATGATGCATACGGTATCCTCGAAGCTCGTTCATAGCTCGTTCAGCGTCTTCTCGGTTTGTGTAGGTGATAAAAGCAAAGCCTTTAGGGCGATTAGTGGCTTTATCACGAGCCAAAAAGAAGCGTTCGATACGGCCAATTGAGCCAAAAAGTCGGCGGAGTTCCTATAAAAAGTTTTTTGTTGTAAGCCTAAGCCTAGGCCTAAAGCCTAAGACCTAAGCCTAAGGCCCAAGCCTAAGCCTAGACCTAAAGCCTAAGACCTCAGCCTAAGCCTAAGGTCTAAGCCTAAAGCTTAAGCTTAATGCTTAGGCCTGAGGCCTTTATGTATTTTGACCATTATGCATTTTGATACGCATCCCCCTGGGGTGTATGGAGGTTTGACTGTAGTTCCCTTTTTACAAACCTCATCAAGATTTTCCTCATCTTCTGGCAGATTCGTCACTCGAACAGTATAATCATCCGATCGACGCTCGCCAACACCCAATAACCGATCTCCTCTTTGCGAAGGTGGAATATAACGCGATCCGGCAACAGTACCCATTGTTTTTCCACCTGGCGGCAGATTTTTATCCTCCAAATTTTCTTCATCTTCCGCTGTTGCGTACATTTCCTACAAGCATATATAACTATATACATATGCTAATTTTTAAAATCAACCTTGTATGGACAAGCAACAGACCAATGGTCATCTGCCTTACAGAAACGACAATGCCCTTTGGTGGCATAGCCTTTACCCAAATCCTGTTTCTTCTCTTCGATCATCTCTTGCACCGTTTCTCCGGCTTGATTTCGAATAAACTGCATAGTGACTTCTTCGGCAACATAGGTGGTAGCAACATTGGGGCCAGCTCCGTCATTTTCGGAGGCTCCGAATTTTTGCCATTTTTTACGCTCGGCAACTTGGCGTGGAACTCTTTTAGTAATGACTTTGTATGTGGTAATAACCTAGAAATGAGTTTTTCATTTTTCAAGAAAAAAATTTTTCGGGTAAACCTTGCAGCAGCATCTCAAAAAAAGTTTTTGGAATTTTTGTAACTTTTCTAGGAGTAATTTTATGCGAAAAATCGATTACGCGCATTCCCGAAGCTTGAAAATGCTTTCCTCACCCTGTTCAGGAAAATAAGAGTGTATAAAAAAGCCAAATTTTCGCTTCAATACACACTCTTATTTCCCTGAATCAGGGTCAGGGAAGCATTTTCAAGCTTCGAGAATGTGTGCAATCGATTTTTCGCATACAATTACCTCTAGAAAAGTCATTTTTGAAAAATTCCAAAAATTTTTTTTCGGAGATGCTGCTGCAAAGTTTACCCTCTTTAAAAAAAATTTACTTTGCATTTTCCACCTGCGTCTTTGTCATCAACAATGTCGACTACCGTTTTGACTCCATCTTTTGTTATTTCTGTTCGTGTTAATGCTTTAAAAAATGGTTTTAGACTTGTGTTGTGGAAAAATTACTTACTTTCTTGATCAACAGCATCAGCCCAACTTCCGATTGAGTTGATAGCCGGTCTAAAAAGCCAAAATTGAATTAGGAATGGGTGTCCCAAAAAAAGTGAAATTTTCGTGATTTTTTCATGAATTTTGAACCCGAAAATTTTTTCTAAAAATTACCCGGGTAATTTGATGCAGGGAATCGATTGCGCGCATTTCCGAAGTGTGAAAACATTTTCTTAACCCTGATTCAGGGTAGCGTATTGATGCGAAAATGAAAAAAATCGGATTTTGACAGGATATGCGACTACCTAGGGTTTTTCTATGCGATTGTGCGTGTTTTCGAAATGTGAAAACGCTTCCCTGATAAATTGTGATTTTTGAAAGCATCTACACGACTCTCTGAATATCTCTCGTGGGAACGCCGAAACTTGTGGAATCAATCTGTAAAAATTTTTAAATGGTTGATCCACAGTGGTCATTCCAATGACTCCTTTACTCGATGACAGCGAAAGTTTTGAACTTATAGAGCAAGGAACAACTACATTGAACCTCAAATTCAGCAAACCTATACCAGGGCGATGCTTGTGTAATTGCGTTGGCAGAATTCGATCAACTGCTTTCGCTTGACCAGAATCGCCTTATATTTTGAAAGGACGCCAGCATGAACTCTCATCAGATTGAGCAAATTCTAAGTACCCACCACTCTACGCGACATTTTCACGTTTCGAAAACACGCGCAGCCGATTTTTCGCATAGAAAACCCCTAGGATATACTGTCGAAATCCGATTTTTTCATTTTCATTTCAGCACACTACCCTGAATCAGGGTCAAGGAAGCGTTTTCACGCTTCGAGAGTGCGTGCAATCGATTTCCCCGCATCAAATTACCCCTATAGGGGTCATGTTTAGAAAAAATTTCGGGTCCAAAATTAAAAAGATCAAAAATTCCACTTTTTTAGAACACCCTGTACCTTTATACCTCCCCCCATAAATGCTTTAAGCTTACAAATTGTTGAGATTCGAATTTAAAGCTTGAGTAGCCATATTTCCAAAATAAATCTAGTTCAGCTAGTTCAGATATTTTCTGAAAAATGGATAGGTATGAACTTATTTAGAAATTCTCCAACATTTTGGCGTTAAAAGCTTTCGCTTCATTGTCGAAATTTTTTAAATCAACCGCTAAATGATACTTTTTTTTATTAAAAAAAAAGAAAAATTCCATTTTAATGGCACTATTTGCACAATTGTTCGAAGACCCCTCCCCCTTCCTCCAGTTCAAATCTTTGCAATGATGCTCTATTAGATTTTTAGCACACGTTGATTAAAAATATTTAAATGCCTCCTATATGCGGACTGTCTTTTAAAGTGAATCTTAATTATGTAAGTTTTTAAGCTCAAACATAATCAGGGACGTTGGAGGCTGTCCAGATATTACGTTATCAATTTTTTCGGATTTTTTACCCCCATGTTATCAAAAATGCACTAGCGTTATCAACTTTTTGTGGAGAAGGCTAACCATCCCTCCAACAACATGATAATTAATTTCTGGATGGCCCCTTGTCTTCTTAAGCTACAAATAGAAAAAGATTTACATGTGGATGTGTAAAAATTAATACTTGTCAATTTTAAACCATCATTCTCCTAATAAATAACCTTAACATTACGGATTCGTATATTCTTAGTTCCATTCCGATCTCAACTATTTATTCACCGAACATTTTGCATCTAACTTTTTCATAAGATTGTCAGAAATAGAACAAGCTTATAATGAAGTCTTTCAAATGGAGTATAAGGTATGCAACAAAAAAGAATTAAGAGTTCAAAATTATTTAGGATGTCCTATCAATGCTTAATCTCGAGCCGAATTACATCTTCGAATTTGTACAAAAAGTCTACCCTAACGTTTTCATGGGAGTTCCTAAACCAGCAGAAATTCCAGGCTTTATTAAAAAAGGCATAATGGACATGAAATATCAACCAAATTTATTCTTCAATCAACATGCAATAGAAGATGGATGGGCAACACCGACTAGTCAACATAGAAGAACACCAGCTCCAATCATAGAAGAAGTTGAATCCGATTCAAGTCAATATGCAAGAGGTGAAACAAGTTCATCAAGAGAATATTATAATAAAATTGAATATGATATGCATGTAGATAACTCGACAGATGTTACTAATACTCAAGAAATTAAGGAACCGAAATCAACGATCTCTTTCCAACTCAAGGAAGTAATTATTAAAAATTTATAGACAAGAAAGCAAGTTCATTTTATTCAGACAACGATAAAATGTCCGAATAAAATGAACTTGCTTTCTGAAGACTAAAAACCCAATTTATTTTGTTAAAACCTTAAATTAAAATACTATACATGATAGATATTATAATAGCATAATTCATAACTGCTAGAGTTATTCAAACCAGGTTACTAAGCCATGATCAGACCGACGCTGAGCTCCTTTGCCGCTGGCTTCAATTCGTAGATCTTTTCGCATCCTCGGAGTCCTTGGCCTCGGTGTACACGACGAGCAGCTTATCAGTCTTATGCTTCGCACCCTTCAGACGCTTGATCTGGTGTTCGTGCTGTTCGCTCGGCTTCAGGAAGAAGACCGGCTTAAATTTGTAAATTTCCGAGCACTTCAGCTTGAAGGCGAGCGGCTTGTCGGTCAAGTTCTAGATCTGCATCTTCGCCATCCTTGAAACGCAGCTTGTCGGGCGTGATCTTCACTTCCTTCGGATCGCCTCGAGTTGCATTCACCGACTTCGTGTGGGACGCCTGGGTCGTAATTGGCTTCGAGTCGTTTCTCGCACTTTTCCTCGGATCGCCCTCCACACTTGCGACTTGAGTAGGCTGTATCAATGACTCCTTGGCACTTCGATTCGAGGCCTTGTTTTCCTAAAATGAGCAGCAGTTAGTGGTCATTAGTTGTCCGCGTTTTTCGTTGGCATTTGTCTGCTTTTGTGTTGGCAGTTGTCCGATGGCAATTGTCCTAGGGTTGTATGCACAACTGACGCTAAAAGCTGTAAATAACGCTAAAAGCTGTAGCTAACGCTAATAGCTGCAGCTAACGCTAAAAGCTGTAGTCGATCAAGTTCTGGATCTGCACTTTCGCCTGGCCTTCGCCATCCTTGAAATGCAGCTTGTCGGGCGTGATTTTCACTTCCTTCGAGTCGCCTCGAGTTGCATTCATCGACTTCGTGTTGGATGCCCTAACGCTAATAGCTGAAGCTAATATGCACAACTGCAGCTATTAGTGTTAGCTACAGCTAATATCTAGCTTTAGCGTCAGTTGTGCATACGGCCCCTAGTCCCCACAAAATAGCACTAGGAACGAATGCACCGCACAAAAAAATTCCACACGGATCTTATACACATGAATTTTCACCACGGATTTACCGCACAGGATTTTCCGCATATGTACACATCCGCATGGATTTTCCGCACATTTTTTTGCATTGTAAAAGTTGCCTGAGAGCCTCCACTAATTCAAATGGAAGCACCAAGTGTAGCAAACTAATTGCACTCTCGGCGTTGAGACGGTTTTATTTTTACGGGTCAACGAATTTTCGAATGTGGTCTTCAGCAAATTTATATCCCAACAAAATATGAATAAAATTGCAAAATACCATATTCGAAAATTCAGGGTCAACTGAAAAGTTATTCTCACTTTAAATTTTGCGTCTCGACACGTCGAGACGAGCACTAATTGTAATTAGTGCTCCCCCAACTTGTGCGGCAATTAGTGCAGTCTTGACGATTTCGAGACGAATTAGTAGAAGCCCTGAATTTCAATGTGCGAAGATTCTGTGCGGTCATTCAGTGCGGGAAATCCGTGCGGAAGATCCTGTGCGGTAAATTCCTTAAAAAACTGTGCGTCGCATTCGTTCCTATTGCCCACAAAATAAATGAAACTCATAAATGCAGTTTATTTGTTGCATTCAAAAATAAGTTAATTTTTGAGATCTATTTTCTCGAAAACATTTGCTATGGAATCGAACGAACAACTTACAGAAGAGATTCGTAAAAGTGCGCAAGGAAATGAAGCACTCGTGCAAGTGATAGATGCAATGTTCAAGACGATTAAAAGCGCTACACAAAGCGAATCAGAATCTCAGCGTCTCATTATGGAAGCTTTCATGAAAAATTTTGGCTCTACAGCAGCATTTTCTCAGGTTTTTGAGGAAGGGTGGGGTTGATTCAAAGCTCAAATTTTTTTCTTTACGCTCTAAATATTTTTTGAAAATTCTGAAAAATCAGCAGACTTGGCACCCCTGTCTTTAACTCATCAATTTTTTTAGGCTAGTCCATCGCCACAACATCAAACATCAACGACATGCACAAGAATTGCCTCACTACCGGGTATTGGCGAATCTTCCTCTACGTCTACAAAGTCAACTAATGATGAACTTTTGGTTACTTCGCCACCTAAAGTAGCCCCACCACCTGGCTTCTGCATTCCATCACTTCAATCGATTCCGCCGTCTATTATTAGAGCACCACCTGGATTTCCCGATGAAGCAACTTGTAGTATTTCACAAATTGAAGAAATTCAACAACTTACTAGTCCTCCACCGGATTTGAAAAAGAATGAAGACAACACAATTTATGAAGAACCGCCATCTTTTGCAACGGTAGTTTGGAAAATCTCAAAACTGATTATGTTAAATTTTCAGACTTCAAGTTTACCACCATTATTCGAAGAAAGTCCGGAGACGAAAGAAGGATTAGTTGAGGCAGAGAAACTGGAAACCGTTCAAGTAGGTCATTTCCAGGGGTTTCATATTTTGAAATTCGCATAATTAATTGAGTTTAAGTTGAACCGTAAAAATAACGAACTTTCAAAAAGTTTTTTCTCAAACCCTCTGCTGAAAAAATGTCAGAAGGGTTTGTGAAGAAACTTTAGAAATTCTTTACTTTTACGGTCTAACTTGAACTCTATTAATTATGCGAATTTCAAAATCTAGCACCCTGGTCTTTTCCTTGTTGATGTGATATATGCAGTGTTGTAGGAGGTTTCTGTAGAAGAAGCGGAATCAGAAACCGCGAATGGTCCTAAAGAAGTTGAGCAACAGCAGTTGGCAGAAATCGATGGGTTCTTTGAGGAAGAATTGATTGAGCAGGCAGAGGAACTAGAAACCATTCAAGTAAATTGTTTTGGTTTTTGATGGGTTGTATATAGTGTTTTAGGAGATTTCTCCAGAAGTAGCTGAATCGGAAACAGCGAATTTTCAGAAAGAGAATGTGCAACAACAGTTGGCAGAAACCGATGGGTTCTTTGAGGAAGAATTGATTGAGCAGGCAGAGAAACTAGAAACCATTCAAGTAAATCGTTTTGGTTTTTGATGGGTTGTATATATTGTTTTAGGAGATTTCTCCAGAAGAAGCTGAATCGGAAACAGCGAATTTTCAGAAAGAGAATGTACAACAGCAGTTGGCAGAAACCGACGATTTTGACGAGTTCTTTGATCCTGAATATTTGGCATTAAATGTCCAAGAAGAAGAAAAAAGTGAACTGATGTCTAATGAAGTTAACCAAGAAGCGGAAGGTGCTGCTACGACTGAACCCATTGTTGAGAATGAAGCCGATTATTCAGATAAAACTGATTTAGATCAATTTTTGACTGCTGAAGAAATCCTGGCAAGTTTTTTGGGTTATTCAAGTCTGGGATCTATGAAGTGAAAAAATTTGAAAATTCATTTTCGGGAAAAAAATTTTCAAATTTCTTTCACGTCATTGCTCCCATACTTGAATAGCCCCGTTTTTTGCGTTAGCTATAAAAACCCTTTAGGAATCAGAATCGGAAGCTCCATTGCTTCCACATACATATGTTGAACTTGAGGTCGAAAATGATGCGTCTATTAATGTTTCGGAAGTAGATGCAACGAATGTAGACGAGCAACATGATTTGGAAATGGACAATGTAGATTTTTTCAGTCCAGATTTTATTGCACAGTTGAATGCGATGCAAGCTACACTAGATGATCAACAACAGCCGAGTTTAGAAAGTACCCCAGTTTTGAGTACAGAATGCTTGACTACACAACAACAGGAATTAGAAGAGGGTGAAATTGTGGATAGTGATCAAGGTTTGTTGCTTTTTCTATTAGGGTCCTTTTTAGCTATTGGCAAAAATTCGTATGCGAAAAATCATAGAACACCACGCACGAGATTGGTAGTCTTGTTGAAATTTAACACTTATCATTTATAGAAACAGCGCTTCCTATAGAAGAATTGACGGCTGTAAGCCGAAATCGTTCAGGAATTAATTATGAGGAACTGAATGAATACAGCGAATTTATAGATCAATCATTTTTGGAAGAAACTATTCTACGAAACGAACTTGTCGGAGAAGAAGAAGAATTTATTGAAGCGGTATGAACCGCTTTTTATGTCTTGTTTTATCAAATTAATTTAGGACGGAGCCGATGAATTTTTTGATCCGATTTTTTTAAATGGCCGTTTTCAGCGCATGGTATATATTTTTTTGAAATTGTATTGGGTTGGCCCAAAAGTTCTCGGACTTCATTTCTTATCTTCGAAGTGAAGTCAGAAAACTTTTGGATCAACCCAATATTTTAGGTATGATAAATTATTTAACCGTTTTTAGAATTTGGAAAATGAATTGGAAGAGGGCGAAATTCTGGACAATGATGTAGGACAGGTCCGATCGAGTGTTAGCACTAGCTCAAGTCGTATTCAAGAAGTGGACCCAATGAATCGACCGAAGATCCAATATGCTGTGCAAGATGGTCGTATAACCAACTACGAGACAATTAATCCAGTTCATCTTGCTATTGCAGAGCATATGTAAGAGAAAAAAGTTTTCTCTCGTGAAGTCAGCAGTAGAAATTGGAAAAACCGAGGGTCCTCGGTCGAAAAACGAGGATCTTTGATCAACAAGTTAAAAATTGATAGCGAGATGTCATTTCCAGTGCCGTAGCGTTACTCGAATTTCGGGGGAACCAAGATGGGGAAAAACACAAAAATCATAAGGGTCCCTCAGAGGGAGAGGGACGGTCTCGAAGTGAAAATGGTAACTTTTTTGTAACTTTGAGCATCACTAGCTCTTAAAAATTTAATCATTATTTACTGTATGTTTTTAGTGTTCTTCCTGCTGAAAATACATCGATCCAACGAGAAGTTTTGGAAAAATCCATCGACAATTGCTGCGCAATCCTCCGATTGATCCAGAAAGCTCATATGTGTCATCCAGTTATCACGCCCGAAAATTGGTTCCTCATTGAAGAAGTATTCTAGTACCAAAAAAATTTACCTCCAATTTTAGGAGTTCTGTCAACACGATTACTACTTTCCCAGTTATTCCATGAATGTTTCCGGTGTTCACGACTTGATTCGCCTGAATTTGCTCCAAGAGAAGACAGGTCCAAGCGGCGCAAAGCACTTTTTGGTGAATCGTGAAGTGATCTTTATGCGGTTTTTCCCTCTATCAAGAAATATCGCCTCGAATTTATATCGCATGTTAAAAGAGATGCGAAAACCTGTGGCGATCGGTTCAATCATGAACTTCTATGAGCATATGGGTGGTGTTGTTAATGAGCAGCAATCTAAAGAAGAGAAAATTGTTGAAATTATCAATGAATTTCCAGAAATTTTCTTGCTTGATTCTCCTGATCAAGATCGTAAGATTGGATTTTTTTTACCATTTTTCATTTTACTAACTTTTTAGACGACGTCAAGGCGGCAATAATCTATCTAAACGAGCGTGTCCCAGAACGTGATGTTTGTCTCGATTTTTCTCGTAAATCGTTGTAATTTCTTTAGTTGTTTTTGTTGATTTAAATGTCTCTATTTTGATTCCTGTGATGATATATTGTTAAAAATCATGTTTTTTCGACCCGGAAGTTTTTTCAAAAATGACTCTATTAGGGCTAATTTTATGCGGGGAATCGATTGTGCGCATTTCTGAAGCTTAAAAACGCTTCCTTGACACTGATTCAGGGAAATAGATGTGTGTATTGAAGCGAAAATCGAAAATTTTTGAAATTTCTCCCCCAAAATCATATTTCATGCGGGGAATCGATTGCGCGCATTCCTGAAGCTTGAAAATGCTTCCTTGTCCCTTGAAGAGCGTGTTGATTGAAAATCTACTATATATTAATTTCCCTGAATCAGGGTCAGGGAAGCATTTTCAAGCTTTGGGAATGCGATTCCCTTCATAAAATTAGCCTTAATAGGGTCATTTTTGAAAAAAATTTGTGTCGAAAAAACATGGAAAAATTGCCCAAATTCCTGTACTTACTATTTTATTTGCTATTGTCATATATTTTATTAAGGGGATTATTTAAATCGAAGCGTAAAAAATAGTTATCTTTAAAAAATTTTCATTTTTGGCAACTCTCCCTCGAATCTTTGCCATTTTATATCACATGTGTTTCAAGCGGAAAAAAGTCTGAAGCAGGTATAAATTTAGAGCGTAAAAACTCGGTCAGATTTGGCTCAGAATAGCTGAAATCGCTCGGATACTGTTGATACAAAAATTTGGCAAAGATCCGAGGGAGAAATGACGAGCCTTTTTTACACCTCGATAAAAGTTCATTGAACTATAAACTTGTTTATATTAATTTTATGCAAGTTATATTTGTTTAAATAAATTTTATACATATTCGGTTTTGTGTTATTTTTTATTTTACAAGTTGTAAAAAATAACATCGACTTGGTCGATAAGACCGTTATAAAATCAGCACTAGGCTTTTCCTCACAGTTACGGTCAAATTTTACAACAATTTTTTACAATGGCGTTTTCTTACAAATTTTTCACATTTTGTTTTTGATCTAAAAGGGACACTAGGATAATTGCTCCAAGATGACAATTCCTCCAAATCAAAAAACTTTTTATGGCTGAAGTAAAAATTCAAGGGTCTTTTTTATTTAGGGTGCTCATTAGTCGTTGTCACGCCCAAAAAACACTGTTGAATGAGCTGTGAAACGTTGTCGAGCTCAATGGAAAACGCTGTTAAACGTTGTCGAACATTATCGCGCGACGATTTCTCGACAACGTTGTCGAGATTTCTCGAGAAATCGTAAAGTATTTGCAGTTTTCAATGCAAATCATAAAAAACGATGATAACGTTGTCGAAAAATCGTCGCGCGATAATGTTCGACAACGTTTAACAGCGTTTTCCATTGAGCTCGACAACGTTTCATAGCTCATTCAACAGTGTTTTTTGGGCGTGACAACGACTAATGAGCACCCTTAACTATTTGGACATCTTGCTGACATTTTGCAAAAAACCGCATCGAAAAATTCCTCGCCGATTTTTAGAAAAGTCGATTTTACGAAAAAAACTATGTTTTTTTCTGGTTCTGACATTCTTTCGCCTTTCTCTGAACTTGGTTATGGTGAAATCACAATTGGGCTTTGAAGTGGATGATTGAAACGACGGAACAAAATGAATCATGCCCTTTATATGGCCAGAAAAGAGTGTTGAAATATGCGAATTTCGGAGCGGCTATATAAGCGAAAGAAAAGGTTAGCAATCATTTCAGCAAAACTCAATCAATCGAAGAACAATAAGAATTAAGTGCCAGATTAATAATGGAATTACTTCAATGGATGCTTGCAGGATTGCTCCAATGTTTCATCGCGTCCATGATTCTGATGCAATGCTCTGGGAAGAAACGCGACAAAAACAGACAGAGCGCCAAGAAAACCGAACCTCCTAAAGAAGAAGCTCTCGAGCCAGCTGCAAAGGAAAAGCCTTCGAAAATCAAAGATAAGCCGGAGCCGAAGAACGAATCGGAAGGAGATAAGGTAAGCGCTTTTTGCTGTTTATGGCCACTAATGCTTATTTTAGGAAAACAAGGCCTCGATTCGAAGCGCCAAGAAGGAGTCGTTGATGCACCCTACTCAAGTCTCAAGTGTGAAGGGCGATCCGATGAAGAGTGCGAGAAGCGACTCGAAGCTAATTACGACCCCAGCGACTTCAAGACGTACGACTCAGGCGTCCAACACGAAGTCGGTGAATGCAACTCGAGGCGACCCAAATGAAGTGAAGATCACGCCCGACACGTTGCGTTTCAAGGATGGCGAAGACCAGGCGAAGGTGCAGATCCAGAACTTGACCGACAAGCCGCTCGCCTTCAAGCTGAAGTGCTCGGACAACGAAATCTACAAGTTCAAGCCGGTCTTTTTCTTCCTGAAGCCGAGCGAACAGCACGAACACCAGATCAAGCGTCAGCCGGGTGCGAAGCATAAGCCTGACAAGCTGCTCGTCGTGTACACAGAGGCCAAGGACTCTGAGGATGCGAAGAAGATTTACGAATTGAACCCGGCGGCGAAGGAGCTCATCGTCGGTCTGATCATGGCTTAGTAACCTGCATTGAATAACCAGCAGTTGTGAATTGCGCCATTGTAATATCTATCATGTATTGTATTGTAATTTAAGGTTTTAATAAAATAAATTGGGTTTAAAGTTAGTCTTCAGTTGTCCGAATAAAATAAACTTCTTTTAATTACTATAAATTTGTAATAATTACTTTCTTGAGTTGGAAAGAGATCAATTTCTCGCATAGAAAAACCCCCTATAGTTTTCGAAAATTTTGGGAAAAAACAGGCAATTTTTTCAAAAAATTCCAAAATCACCTTGTTACACCCTTGTTTTTCGCGTCGTTAAAATCGAAACACGTTAATATACTTGTTGAACTATTCGTGAAAAAGCAATAATTTAATATAACTTAGTGCATAAAATTTTATACAATTGCACCAACTTTATAGAATAAAATTAAACAGAAAGAGATGATCAAAATAGTTTTATATATATTAACACTTGGATTCTTTTCGTGGACCAATTATTCGTCGATCCAAGCATCTTCATTTCGGAGTAGCTAAAAAGAACACTAGTTTATTTTATGGAGGGGTACACTAATGATAATCACAAAAATCGCTATCACTGTTATCAAAATGCGTTATCACACCCTTCTTTTATCATCACTAGCGCTGGCTACATGTAGATTTATAACACTGTTTGAGAATTAATAACTTAGCAATTCCTTACCTCCTCATCTTCCGGACTAAAATCGTTCTTGATATTAAACGTGCTAAAAAGGGTTTTTACTTCACAAAAAGCAGTGCTTCTTTTACCGGCGAATATCTTCGGGCGACTTTCCTTTAATCATGTTTGCAACCGCCTTACAAGCAACATCAAGCAAGCCCTTCACGTCCAAATAATTAGCGGCCTAAAATTCAGAGTTTTAAAGATCGAAAAATTTATCTAGCATCAGTAGAAGAGATAATAACATCCATGAAAATATCAATATCTTTCATACATATCCAGTAGGGGAGAACACTGGCCCGGGAGTATGGGTGGGTGATTTTTGTGATGTTTTTCGTCTGCGTGGGGTGAATTTTGTCAAAATTACCTTGGTCTTCCCTATGATTTTTTCTTAAAATTTTAAAAATATTTGTGGGTGGGTGATGGGGGGACCGTTTCCCTTACTTGGATATGTATGATATCTTCTCTATCCAATAATATTACCAAGATTATCTCGAACAAAGTGACTTGATCAATCTTGAGAAATTCAGCGTCATGTATAGGAATATCGTCTGTACGCTTTTCGTTCGTTTCAGATTCGTCTGAAATTGTTCAATTAATTTTCGTCGTCAGAAAATTTTAAAACAAAATTGTGATCCTAATTTTTGCTATTAAAATGATAGAAAAGATTAGATTAGGCTAAAATTCAAAAGAAAGAACACCAGGGGCACATTGCACACATCAGAAAGTAAGAAGGAAATATGCGAATTGTTGAACGTACTTCTCGATGTGCGCAATAGGACCCAGGGACCATTTCGCAAAGTATTGTTTATAAAAGCATACCTGGATCGTCCTTGTGCAACTCGCACCATTCAATAACTTTCTTCAAAATAGCCGCATTAACATTTTGAATTGGAATCGGATCCGTAAGTGAGTCAGCGGCCTCAGGCGCATCCATTCCCAAATCTTTAAAAAATGATGTTATACACAATAGGGTAGCACAACTCGAAATTCGTGAGGATAATTTCGAGAACCCATCCCCAGGGTTGCCATATTGGTTTATGACATGGGTGACAAAAATTTATTTTCTGGGTTACACTTTATTGACAAAAAGCTTGCCTGGGTTACAAAGTGTAACCCAGCCATAGTAATTTTACAAATTCAGTCATAACTCGTCGAGACGAATAAAAAAAAGTCGGTTTCGCTGAAATCCCAGAACTGTACGTATTCTTGTAATATACTCTTTTTTTCTTATATCGAGAGAAGGGTTCTGGGCTCAGTCGGCTATATGTAACTGCTGAGGCATTAAAGATTACCTTCGAACATCGTATTTAACGCCTTTGATTGACGAATCACACTACGACTCACTTCAAGCACTTCGCCGTCATTCGATTGAAGAAGAATCTTGGTCATCTTGATAAAATTTGCTAAAATAAAATGATTCAACAAGAAATCAATATGCGTAAGTTTTCGCAAAAGAAATGTAATAAACAATTTGAAGTGTTGGGTTATTTCAAAATTTCTTAAATTTCAAAAAATTGTCTAAAAATGACCCTATGGGGGTTTTCTATGCGAGAAATCGATTGCGTGCATTGAGAAATCTTGAAAAAGTTTCCCTGACCCTGAATCAAGTAAAAAATCGATTTTTTGCTAATTTTTGACTTTTTCGATTCAAAAATTAGCAAAAAATCGATTTTTTTGCCTGATTCAGTGTCAAGGAAGCGTTTTCAAGATTTCTCAATGCGCGCAATCGATTTCTCGCATAGAAAACCCCCATAGGGTCATTTTTAGAAAAATTTAAACAAATTTTCTACCCGTCCCTAAAATTTTTTTTGTCTTTTACACGGCAATAGGAGGGAATCCACTGCATATAAATTTAGCGGAATTTTACGCATAAGTTACTAGGATTTTACGCACATCTTTGAAATCTCGATAATTTCTTGGAAAAACCACTCCAAAAATGTTTCAAAATCGT
>JAQGCP010000698.1:0-15206 GCA_034699885.1 Acrobeloides thornei | reverse complement strand
AGTAAATTTATTAGCTAAGCCATCAAAAACGACCCAAATATGAACCTAACAAGGGTAGTCTCAAATAAGATAAAAAGAAGCTAAAAATAAACAAGAGGACAAAAATCGGAAAATAGGATTCGAATAAAATGATAAAAACTCATTAAGTTACTAAAAGAAAATGTGCTTAAGCTACAATGTCCTGAAAAAGTCTTAGATTGATTTTTGTGTTTTAAACGATATTTTTCAGGCATACACAATAACGGGATGAATCGACGGGACGGACAAAAACGGGACACAAAAACGGGACAAGAACGGGAGACAAAAACGGGACGATTTTTTCTTCAGATTTCAACTCCTTTAAAAGAAGTGCAAATTAGGGCCCTTTCTGCAAAAATTTTTTTTGAAAAATGACCTTCTAGGGAAAAATCGATTGATCACATCCCCATCACGTGGAAATGCTTCCTTCACCTTGTTTTCTCGAAAATAGCACTATTTCACGTAAAACTCTTTGACGTTGGGAATTATGCAAACGCGAAGTGCTATTTTTACGAAAACAAGGTGAAGGAAGCATTTTCACGCGATGGGGATGTGCGCAATCGATTTTTCACCCTATTTTTACTCCTAGAAGGTCATTTTTCAAAAAAAAATTTTGGAGAAAGGGCCCTAATTTGCACCCCCCTTTAGGAATTTTTATATAGTGTAAAAGACTTTTTTTTCAACTTTTTATCCTGGATAAAAAAGTCTGATCAAAATTCCTTTTAGGAGCCGAGATCTGAAATCGCCCCGTTCTTGTTTTTGTCTCCTATTTTTGTCATCCCATTATTGTTCATCCATTTTTTGTGTTGTTTGAACGATCGTTCCATCCCGTTATTATGTATGCCATTTTTCACTAGAACAATGGTCAAAAATTGTCTTCAAATTCTTTTAGCACGCCGCTTTTTACGAGTTTGAATTCGATTAAATTGAATTTTAATGACCTAATGTTTAAATTTCAGATAATTTTATCAAATATTTATTTACTTCTAAAAATGCTATGATTAGTATCAAACGATGACAATTTCCTATAATTTGGACATCTCGTCCAGTAGCTCATGGACTTTCCTCAAAATCATATTTCGTTGGAGAGGCTCCGTATGGAAATCCATAATACATGAGCTAGCCGCATGGACTATTGTATATTATATTGTATTTGTTGTGTATAGGGTTATATTAAATAATGACGAACAAAAGTAAGACTTATGTACAAATGTATAATCAAATTGTAGAATTTTTGCCGCATTTGCGCAGCATTGTAATGAAAGATTGGATGGGTATATACCGTTGACGTTTATGCTCGGTTTCTTTGTCACCATAGTCGTGGATAGGTGGAAAAATATTTTTGCTAATATTGGTTTTATTGATAAGTAATATTTTTGGCACACTAGTACTTGCCCAACATCACGTTTTTTTTCAAATTTTAGTGTAGCCTTTTATATTGCTAGTTACATCCGTGGGCATGACGAAGAAAGCAAGGTCGTCCGCCGAAATATCATGCGATATTTATGCTTGACTCAAATTTTGGTACTCCGCGACATAAGTCTTCGCGTAAGGAAACGCTTCCCAAACTTAGAAGCTCTCATAGATGCAGGTAAAAAAATTCAATTTTTGAATTTTTCACACATTTAAATTTTTTTAGGTTTTCTTCAACCACACGAAAAACGAATGCTGGACAATGTCAGCAATGATTTCACAAAATATTGGGTACCCATCAATTGGGTTTTTAATCTATGTTATGAAATGAGAGCTAAAAATAAAGTGTTGAGTGATGTGTTGCTCAATGGAATGCTCTTGGTATATAATATTTTTGGATTTAAAAATGTGAAAATTTTATTTTTAGGAGGTCAAAAATTTCAGATTTGCCTTACAAACTTTGTGCAATACGGATTGGTAAGTTATCGTATAGGGAAAGTATGCGATTTAAAATCCTATTTTTCAAATCTCATGTCATTTTTTACACTTTTTGCGTCTCTGCGTAAAGAGGAGATGAAAAGCCTTAACAAAAATGCTCAGCTCCTATCCCATCTTCATCCTGATTGGGGAAGATGTACAGTAGCGAAAAATAAACTCCAACCAAACTTTAAAATGTCATATCCCTGCCATTTTAAATCCGTTTTGGCTAAGCGATAGTTCATTGAATTTCTCAGATCACGGTGAACAAATTTGTAGAAAATCATTTTTCATGAAAAAATTTCTTTGATGGAGAAAATCCATATGAAAATATTGGTATTTTGATTGAATTATGTTAGAAATATCATAATTATTTATCTCATTCAAAAACCATTACTTTCATATGGATTTTTTCCATCACAGAAATTTTTTAATGACAAATGATGTTCTACAAAGTTGTTCGCCATGATCTCAGGAATTCAATGAGCTATCGCTTAGCCAAAACGAAATTAAAATGGCAGAGATATGATATTTTAAAGTTTCATCGGATTTTATTTTCCGCTACTGTAGCTGTATACCTTTCCTTGACGCCTATTTGTCTAACTCATGCATTAAAAATCGATAATTAAAAAAAAATATTTTAGGGTACCAGTCCCACTAGCCTATCCACAAGTCGTTTTTGTTGCCGTACGGGTCTATTTTTTAATTTGTGTTTTTTCCAGACAATATATTATTACCGATAATGTTGTAAATAAGAGTCTTGTAAGATTTTTTTACTATTTTTTCGAAAAAAGGAAAATTTTAGATTGATTTATATATCCCTTTTATGACAATGCTACAGCTTATTTTTTACATGGGCTGGCTTAAAGTAGCCGAGGCGTTGCTAAACCCCTTGGGTGAAGATGATGACGATTTTGAATGCAATTATATTATTGATAGGAATATTACGGTATAAAAAAATTCAATTTATTTTGAAAAAGTTGAAAAAACTTCGACTCCTCCCACCGATTAGAAAAAGAACTATCAAAGACCTTTTTATAGTTTTTCTAAGTCTACTTCCTTGGGAATGGTGAAATGAAAGATAGAAGGGAGGCATAGTTTACCAGTAGGGGGTATACACTGACCCCTTAGGATGGATGGATAAATGGCCTTTCAGGGGGTACAGGGGAAGTAAATTATGATGAATGAATTAAAAGGGGGTACATGAACCCTCATTACGAATGGATGAATGACTATAAAGGCGGAAGGTCCGAAGATGAGTGGTGAGGGGGTACTGTACCCCCTGGTTATCTATAAAGGGAGGAGAAGTGGATATCTTAAAAATTCACAAATTTCGCAACTTTTTTTATTTCCAGATCTCCCTGCTCATGGCAGACCAATGCAACGATGAAATGCCTATGCAAATGCCGGATTTATTCCGCACCGGAGAAAAACCATTATATTCGGAAGAAGCTGCAAAAATGCCTGTCAATCCACTCATCGGCTCCGCTGTACTTTCCGACATTGATGAAGAAGAAAAAGTCGTGATGGTCCCACATCCGAGTTCGCTTAATCCAACTCCAGCTGGGTCACCTCAGATGCGGCAGAGGTTTACAGACAAGCTAAAAGCCAAGCTGCATAGGTAAATTATAAAATTAACAAAATAAATTTTGTTATTTTAGAGAAAGATCAATGTCTCTACAAAATACTGTTCTTGAAAGTGGTAGAACCGACTTTTTGGATGTCCCGAGAAAGCCCTTTTATGATAATAACGCCTTTAGTAATTTTTACATATTGAAAATTTTCTAGTAAAAAATTTTTTAGATAAAGAACAAAGATCGAATTCTCATCATAATTTGGAAACAGTAAATGAAGAAGAAGCGGATGTCCCCAACTTTTCTAAAACAATAGGATAAGATGAAATTTTTAATCGTTTTTGTGATTTTTAAAATTTTTTTGATAACCATTTTACTTTATTTCCCTTTAATAATTTCACTCATACACTCGTGCTTTATTTATTTTTTATGTGATTTATGCAAATTTTTTTCATTGATTTGATATACATATCAGATGTTTTTTTAAAAACTTTTTGTATGAAAAAATAAAGTTTAAAATCATAAATACTAAAAGTCAATCTCCGTATCCGCCTGTTCATCCATCCGTCCGTAGGCACTAGGATGGAACGTACCTTACCGCAAAAAATTCAAAAAAGTTTGTGTATTACAACGAAGAGCTTGTAACAAATTCAAAATTTCAAACGCAATTATCTCGAAAACTACAACGATTCAGAACATGCCATAAAGCAAAAAATGCTCCATTTTTCATGATCTTTCCGAATATATCATATTTCATATGATTGTAACTTACTGGACTGGTCCTTTAAAATAATTAATTATACTAGCCGAAAATACCATCCCACTAAAGTCTTAGTGCGAGTTAATTAAATTTTGTTATTTTTAACTCATCCAATTATGGAATTGTAAGGAAATAAAATTTTGTATAAATGATTAAAAGAATGTGATGCTACTTAGCCTGAATAAAAACGCCACCCTACCTTCAATTTCGATTGTGATCAATGCCTACTTCTGGATTAGGCCATATGGACCAGACTGTAATTCACACACCATACTTATCATATAAACATAAAATGGCTATATAAAGCATAGATTTTAACTATGAAGCGATTTGAACGGAAAACGATAAAATAACGCGATTTATGCACAATCTATATGTTCAAAGTTCTCTCGAAGCAGAGCGATAAAAAGGCACATCGTTTGATTTGTATTTCAATTGTTTCATGGGATGGAGAAACCGATTCTACTAAAGAGATGTTAACTTTGCAACTTTTTATCCTGTAATTCGAATTTGTGACGTAGGGGATAAAAATTTTTGTGCACATCTTAAATAGTACATAACAACGTCCGTCACCTGCGTCATGGGTTTGATAGTGTTAAATTTGCATAAAAATCCTTTAAAAACAAAAATGCTGGTTATCACCTCTCTGAACAGGGATTGAGTCTTAAATTTGCATAAAACTACTTTCAAAACAAAATAATCCGTTGCTTCTTTCCATTCAGAGAGTAAATGTAACGTGTAAAAATCAATTGCTTGTGTTTCAGAGAATTTTATCAATTTAATTTCAATGTTCATATTTTAATTTTACATCATTTCGATTTCAAAATTTTTACCAATAAGAATGTTATGATTAATATCAAACGATGACAATTTCCTATAATTTGGACATCTCGTCTAGTAGCTCATGGACTTTCCTCAAAATCATATTTCGTTGGAGAGGCTCCGTATGGAAATCCATAATACATGAGCTAGCCGCATGGACTATTGTATATTATATTGTATTTTTTGTGTATAGGGTTTTGTTAGATAATGACAAACAAAAGTGAGACCTCTTTAAAAAGTTATAAAAAGTTCAAATTGCAGAGTTTTTGCTGCATTTGCTCAAGATTGTAATGAAAGATTGGACTATATACCGTTGACATTTATGCTCGGCTTCTTTGTTACTATAGTAGTGGATAGGTGGAAAAATATTTTTGCTAATATTGGATTTATTGATAAGTAATATTTTGGAATACTAGTACTTATCCGAAGGCAAGGTCCCGACATGCACCTCATCCCACACCCCCCAACATGGGTATCGGGGGAGTGGGGTTAAAGCAGCGCAAAATTTTTGTGCTGAGCGAGATACAAAAGAGACTTTTTGAATTTTTCGTCATTTTGCTAATTAGAGGATTTCAATCACGGGTCGAAATGGAGGTACCACCTAACCATCATCCTGGGTAATGGGTGAGTGGTACCACCTTTTCGATCCCTGGTGTCAATCCCCTTGTACCCGGTGATATTGTGATAGATATGTGTTCGTATGTATATTTACCTTTAGGGCCGTTGCGAAACAGGTGTCACTAAACACCTCGGGCTAGCTTTAAGCTAATCCTCTTGGAGTCTGTCTGTTCGCTTGCGATCGAGCTCTCACATGGATATAGATAGAGAATAAATATTTCTCGGAGCCCCACAATAACACCAGTCACACCCTTACCTGCTCTATCCAAATACTGAAATTGGGGGAGGGGATGCTACCTCAAAAAATGGCACTATAACTTTTGTCACGTAACTTTTATTACTCTAATTTTTGTCACTCAACCTCTGTTACTCTAACTTTTGTCACGGATACTATTTCCGATACGGATGGAATCATTTTAATCGATTTTTAAACCATTTTTAATTTCAAATTTTAGTGTAGCCTTTTATATTGCTAGTTACATCCGTGGGCATGACGAAGAAAGCAAGATCGTGCGCCGAAATATCATGCGATATTTATGCTTAACTCAAATTTTGGTACTCCGCGACATAAGTCTTCCCGTAAGGAAACGCTTTCCAAACTTAGAGGCTGTCATAGATGCAGGTAAAAAATTCAATTTGTAAATTTTTCACAAATTTTAACATTATTTAGGTTTTCTCCAACCACACGAAAAACGAATGCTGGACAATATCAGCAATGATTTTACAAAATATTGGGTACCCATCAATTGGGTTTTTAATCTATGTTATGAAATGAGAGCTAAAAATAAAGTGTTGAATGATGTTTTACTCAATGGAATGCTTTTGGTATATAATATTTGTGGGTTTAAAAATGTGAAAATTTGATTTTTAGGAGGTCAAAAATTACAGATCTGAATTACAAACTTTGTGCAATACGGATTGGTAAGTTATGGGCATTTTTCAAAAGTTACAAAATCGGAAAAAATATATTCAGGGGACAATGTTTTCAATTTTTCTAGTAAGGGTATAGTAGTTGTTAATCAGGAAGATATATATACGATTACTAACGTTTATTGTTACACTCTAGGGTATTTATAGTGGTCGGATCGGTTTTGGATGGAACGACCATCACAAGGGTGTGCGGCCCCCTCCCCCTTGGCTAAACCACTTCTTCATCTTCACTCGATTGGGGAAGGTGTATGAATATACTTCACCTTATACCTATTTATCAAACCCAATGCATTCAATAATTTTTCAAAAATATTTTAGGGTACCAGTCCCACTAGCCTATCCACAAGTCGTTTTTCTCGCCGTACGGGTCTATTTTTTAATTTGCGTTGTTTCTAGACAATATATTATTACCGATAATGTTGCAAATAAGAGTCTTGTAAGATTTTTCTACGTTTTTTTCAAACAGAGGCAAATCTTTAGATTGATTTATATATTCCTTTTATGACAATGCTACAACTTGTTTTTTACATGGGCTGGCTTAAAGTAGCCGAGGCGTTGCTAAACCCCTTGGGTGACGATGATGACGATTTTGAATGCAATTATATTATTGATAGGAATATTACGGTATGAAAAAATTTAATTTATTTTGAAAAAATTGAAAAAAAACTCGACACCCCCTACAGATTTTAAAAAAAGAACTCACAAATACCTTTTTTTATGATTTTCCTCACGGATGATGGAATGAAAGATGGTGGTAAGGAAAGTAGACATCTTAAAAAATTCACAAATTTCGCAACTTTTATTTCCAGATCTCCCTTCTCATGGCAGACCAATGCAACGATGAAATGCCTATTCAAATGCCAGATTTATTCCGCACCGGAGAAACACCATTATATTCGGAAGAAGCTGCAAAAATGCCTGTTAAGCCACTCATCGGCTCCGCTGCACTTTACGACATCGGTGAAGAAGAAAAAGTCCTGATGGTCCCACATCCGAGTTCGCGTAATCCAACTCCAGATGGGTCACCTCAGATGCGGCAGAGGTTTACTGACAAATTAAAAGCCGAGCTGAATAAGTAATTAAACATTTTTTACATAAATGAATTTTTGACATTTTAGGGAAATACCAATGTCTCTACAAAATGCTGCTCTTGAAAGTGGTAGAACCAACTTTTTGGATGTGCCAAGAAGGCTCTGGAATAATGCTTTTAGTAATTTTTACAGTATATTGAAAATTTTAAATTAAAAAACTTAGCTAAAAAACAACGATCGAATTCTCAACATAATTTGGAAAAAGTAAATGTTGAAGAAACAGATGTCTCCAACTCTAAAACAATAGGATAAGATGAAGGAATTTTTAATCGTTTTTGTGTGATTTTTAAAAAAATTTTTGATAATCACTTTACTTTATTTCCCTTTAATAATTTCACTCATACACTTGTGCTTTATTTATTTTTTATGTAATTTATACAATTTTGAAGCTACTATGCCTGGGGGCGCACTTAACAGGAATAAAAATGCCGAAGTAAAAATGTCAGAAATTTTTTTGAAAATACACTATATAGGGGTAAAAATTGACGAGGAACACGCTGGAAATATATTTCTTATGCAAAACTCATTTGAAACTTTTGAGTTTCCGCCTTTTTGGAATTTACTTATTTTACTGACTTTTTGAATTCTATCTATTTTTCACGGTGAAGCAAGCCCAAGTCTTATAACCATTCATCAAAGTTATCATCATCTAATTTTAGCTTCTTAATCAGTCCTTTAAGATCCATATCGCGTAAATCATCAAGAGGAGTTGCCATTTTAAACGCTAAAAATAGTTAGAATTCAAAAAGTCATTAAAATAAGTAAAATTCAAAAAAGGCGAAAACTCAAAGATTTCTAGTGAGTTTGACATAAAAATAATAGTTCCAACGTGTTTCTCATCAATTTTTACCCCTATATAGTGTATTTTCAAAAAAATTTTTGACGTTTTTTCTTCGGCATTTCTATTTCTGTTAAACGGGGTGACATTTATGGACTAATCCAAGAAAAAATTTTTTTCCTAAAAAGATCATTTTTAGGGGTAAAATCATGGGAGAAATCGATTGCGCGCAAAATGCTTCCCTGACCCTGATTCAGGGAAAAATTGGGTTTTTTAAGCGAAAATTGTTACAAAATTGTCATTTTTCGCTTCACAAACATAATTTTTTCCTGAATCAGGATCAGGGAAGCATTTTCACGCTTCGGTGATGCGCGCAATTGATTTCTCGCATGATTTTACCCCTAAAAATAATCTTTTTAGGAAAAAAAATTTTTTCTTGGATTAGTCCATAAATGTCACTCCCCTTTAAGTGCGTCCCCAGGCGTAGTAGCTCCCAAATTTGTTGTATGGAAAAATTAAAATAATTAATTATGCTATCCGAAAATGCCACCCACTTAGTCTCGGTGCGAGTAAATTAAATTTTGTTATTCTCAACTCATCCAAGTATGAAATGATACGGAATTAAGCATTTTTATAAATGATCATAAAAAAGATGTGACGTGACATTCCGCGGTATGCGGCAAGTCTTAGGTTGTAACATAAGTATTGTCGGCCCCAAAAATACATATAATTTCAGCGTTTTCGATGAAATTTTTTTCAGTATTAGGTAAGAGTGTATGCCGAATACGATCCAATCGGTCTTTTTGAGAATAGGTCATATTTTCGTGTCAATATACAGACTTTTTCAAAAAATTAAGCCTCAAAAATGCACCCCTATTTTAAAATGTTGATATTTGGCTATACAATTCGATTGTTGATGAAATTTTCGACCTTCCTAGGATTTTTACAGGCGAATCTGGCGTTATCTTTTGGCCTAGACCTCGGGAATATAGTCAAAAATGGCTTACAAAGAACAGCCTTTTTTGGTGGTTTATCCTCATATGGGTACCGTACAGTCGTTAAAATAAAAAAATTCCTTCAGAATCAAGTTCCTCGTGTCGGAATACCCCGAGTACAAGGCTAAATTGGAGAACTGTTTGAAAATTCGTTTTTTTACCCTGGGGAAAAAATCAAAATTTTAAAAAGTTCTCCGTTTTGGCTAAAATTTTGTATTCGGAGGTTTTCCGACACGGGGAACTCAATCCTCGATTAGTAAACCATTTTTGACTATATTCCCGAGGCCAAAAAATAACGCCAGATTCGTGACCAGCGCCTACAAAAACCCTAGGAAGGTCGAAAATTTTGTCAAAAATCAAATTGTATAGCCAAATATCAACATTTTAAAATAGGGTGCATTTTTGAGGCCTAATTTTTTTTTGAAAAAGTCTGTATATTGACACGAAAATATGATCTATTCTCAAAAAGACCGATTGGATCGTATTCAGCATTACTCACAAATTCACTAATTTTTTTAAATGATATGAAAAGTCGACTTTTTGTTTCTAAACCTGGATAGATCATGTTGATCGATCTAGATTTTGAAACAAAAGTCGATTTTTCATAGTACCTTGTTCAAAATTTTTTTGCAGTATAGGTGTATAAGGGGGTGGTGGTCGTTCAGAGCGGTTGCGGTACGTTTGACGACTTTTTTTTGGTCGACGCGCTTTACGTCACAAATTTTTTTAACGTACCGCAAGAACGTGCGGTACGTTTTCATTTTTCGGGCCTCATGCGGCTGTATCAGGGTGGGAGGCTCCCACTCCCTATATTTCTATGTTTTGCACCATCGTGTCTAAAAAATTACCGAGCAAATATTACAAACAGCCTTGTAAGTGTTAATTATAGAATTAGCGTCATCATGACGGTCGAAAAAACCGAGCTTTAATTTTTGTGGTATTTTTAAATGTTTGATGCGGACCTACAGAATTTTAAACACATGGCATCTATATATTTTTACATAGCTAATATTAAATTCAATTAAGTTATTCCTATAGCTCTTTTATAATTCTTCTTGTGACGCATTTTTCGCTTAACATTTTAAAATAACACCAATTCTTATACTTTTGATTAAAAAAGGATTAGGAAAACGAATAAAGCCCTAGATAGGAAAGGAAAAACTAGTTTTCGATTATTTTTTGAGAATCACCGTTTTTTGACCACGCTCTTTCAGAATCTGCAAGAATTTTTGAAAAATTCGATTGTTAAGACCAAAAAATAATGTGTCAAAAAATACTGGGGGCATATTTTTTTCGTATTTTTGCGTTAAAAAATCAAATTTAAACTCTTTTTCAATCAAATTGGGTCCTAAAAAATTGCTTGATGGGGCTATCAATTGAGCCATCGGGCGACCGAAATGGATCAAAAACTCGATTTTTGGCGAAGTTTTTAAATAGGGAAGTAAATTATTGAATACATTAAAAAGCATTACCGGAGATCATTAACGGCCCTAGGGTTTTATTTGGGGGATTACCTAGGTAAAAACCTTATTTTCTTAAAGGGGAATCCAGATAATAGGTCAATCTCCGGCAAAAAACTTTTTCACGATATGACCTATATAGAGGTAATTTGATGCGAGGAATCGATTGCGCGCATTCCCGAAGCGCGAAAACGCCTTCTTCATCTTGTTTTCATGAAAATATCAATTTGGGGAGAAGTCTGTCGAACAAAAATTTTTGAAAAATCGACATTTTCACAAAAACAAGATGAACGAGGCGTTTTCGCGCTTCGGGAGTGTGCGCAATCGATTCCTCGCATCGAATTACCCCTATATAAGTCATATCGAGAAAAAATTTTTATCGAAGATTGACCTATTATCTAAACCCCACTTTAAGAAATTTTTCGAATTTTGGCCAAAAATGCCATTTTTCTTACAACGGAAGTGCACTAGTTGATGATGCGATTTTTCAAAAAGTCAAAAATAGTTATTTAGAGTACCGTGGAATAAGTTGGAAAAAAAGTTTTAGCTGGTACTTCGCGCTTTTCGAAGATCTAGGGCCGTTTTAGTGATTTTGAGGGTCAAAATTAGGGTTCAAAGATACCCTTATAACTTTGTACAGTTTAAAGCTTATTAACTTGGTCTCAAACCTTTGTCTTCATGGCTAAAAACGCTTTACAAAAATGACACCATTTTTCGGAAAAATCATACTTTTGGGGTCTAAACTCGACTTTGTAATGATCAATTCGACCTTAAATCAATTTACAAAACTGTTCCTAGGCCAAAAAACACTTTCTGATAGTTTTTGGTATAAGTTATGAAAGTCCGATTTTTGACCCCCGAGGGATCCCTGGGCTATCAGGGGTCGACAATCGAACTTTCATAACTTATTCCAAAAACTATCATAAAGTGTTTTTATGGCCTAGAAACAGTTTTTTAATTCGATTTAAGGTCGAACCGATAACAAAGTTAAGTTTATGCCCCAAAAAGTACGATTGTTGTGAAATTTTTCCTATTAAATTTGCATATTTTTTAAATCATTATAGGTAAAAAATGTGCCAAAAAACTATTCACAGCATTTTATTATTATTTTGTATATTTTCTGTTATATTTGCTGAAATTGTGCGTATTCCTGGTTTAAATAATTCGAAAGCTCGTGCTTTCTCACTTAGGTTTGGAAAGCGTTCTCATATAGATCCTTCTTGGATAACCAATCTAAGGTTGGGCAGGTTAGTTGCTTATAAAAGCTTAGAATTTGAAATAAGAAATAAAAATTTTTGAAAATAACTTTATCACAAGCAGGGATGCCCGAAGCAGGTACATTGAATATTAGGGTTGACGAGATTTTGAAAATCAAGACTCTCGAAGATTTTGATCTCAAAATTGAGCATTTGTATCATTTTCGAAATCGAGAGTCTCGAACCGATTTCGAATCGACATTTTGTCGTCGAGAATCATTTGAAAGTCGGATTAAAAAAAATTAAAAATCGTTATTTTTTGAGCATTTTAAACTTTAAGCACCATTTTCAACAAATTTTCCATAATCAGCGCTGATTGTTGACTTAATAAACGGAAATATTAACCAAAAATTTCTCGCGAAGATCAAAAAGTCGATTTTTTTTAGTCGAGTAGGACAAGTTTATTTGTGTACGCACTCGGCTTGGTGCAGCCTTCAATTGTTTCGGACACTCTATCAGCAATTTTGCGTATTGTAGTTATACGTGGCTCACCCAACGAACAACAAAAAATTTCCGCCTGCGGCGCTGGTTTTTAACTTAAAGATTTCACTCGAATTGTCCTAAATTTTCAACAAAATGTGTCAAATTGGACATTTTGTAATACAAAAAATCGTAATTTTCTGACCATTTTCAGCTTAGAAACAAGCATTTTATAAAAAATTTCGCCTGCATCGCTAGATTTTTTTTACTTACCTCAAAGATTTCAATATTTAACAAATTTTCTCGCCTATCAAAACAAGACAAGGGTCCGTGCGCTCAGTCCGTGTATTCAGTCCGTGCGCTCAGTCCGTGCACTCAGTCCGTGCGCTCAGTCCGTGCACTCAGTCCGTGCGCTCATTCATTGTGCGCTCAGTCCTATAAAAACCGTGCGGTGCATTCCGTCCTATTGCCCTTTTGTCTGTTTAGAACAGACGTTGTCTGTTCGCCATTTGAGATGAATTTTCCTAGCGCCAAGTTCAATGGCCAATTTCAGCAAAATGGAAATTGGAAATTTTCCCATTTTCCATTTCCAATTCTCAATTTCCATTAAATTGAAGGCCCTTGAATCAGTTTCAAGCAACTCAAAAAACGAGTCTTTTAGAGGAATTTTATGCGAGAAATCGAAATTGCGAGCATTTCCGACACGTCAAAATCCCTCATGGACACTGGTTTAGGGATCTTTTATTTAATGGAAATTGGGAATGGAAAATAGGAAATTTTTCGGAGATGTGTTGATTTTTTAATAAAATTAAAAATTTTTCCAAGAAAATCTTTTTGATAACACAAGTCAACTATTTTTCGCTCGATATTTGTAGTTTAAAAAATAATTCACTCGTAGTTGATGTCGATGTTGTAGTTGATTGTGGTACTGTTGTCGTAGTTGTTGGTTGAATTGTTGTCGTAGTTGTTGGTTGAATTGTTGTCGTAGTTGTTGGTTGTATTGTTGTCGTAGTTGGCTTACTTGTCGTTGTTCTTTTTGCGGGTACCTAAAATGTTTCCTGTTTTTCAATCAAGAACATACATGAAATACAAGAAGGGGTATGAAGAAAAAAATTCAAAAATGTGCGGAAGATCCTGTGCGCTCAATTCCTTAAAAAACTGTGCGGTGCATTCGTTTCTATTTCCTATTTTGCTTATACATTCGACTCTCTTGATAGTGACCCCCAGAAAAAATTAGTTTTTTAAGGGAAACCTTTATGATTTTTTGAGACTTCCGTGGAATTCGAGCACCTGGAGTGGGACTCAATTTCAGTTTAGGCATCCTATCTATTTTTAGGCGTTCCATCAAATTTTAAGCGTTCCATCACTTGAAAAAGCCATGTGGCACATTCATTTCGAGTGTCAAATGGCTTTTTAAAGTGGGGGGGGGGGGGAACGTCAGGTAATTGAGTGTATCAGTCACTATTTATATCTTGCCGGGGGTAGTATACATTGAAGTCGTGTATCACACCCTGGCAAGATGGAATTGTTGTATTTGTGTGCCACATGGCTTTCTCAAGTGATGGCACGCTTAAAAATTTAATGGAATGTCTAAAAATTGATGGGATGCCTAAACTGCAATTGAACGATATCTCGAAAATTCGAACATTTTGGAGTTGCTGGGGCACTAGGCAAACTGAGTATGTAATATGAAATTTGGACGCAAAAGAAACATATTTAAGCAATTGAAATGGTGCGCAACCTTTAAAAAAAGTCAATTTCGGCCCATATGAATGTTGGACGTTACAGTAACGTTACAGGTGTTTTTTTACACTTCAATATTTTGAGCATAACTCTTGATGGTTGAATCCAATTTCGATGAACTTGGTGTCGTTGGATTGCTGATGATGCGGGCTACAACTTTTATATTAGATGTATGAGATCATTTTGTGGAAAAAGTTGTCGAAAACCTAGGTTTTACAATGGAAATACACAAAAATACGGTTCGCCTGAGGGCTCAAAAATGTAAAGATATGACTCTAGAAAAAATTTTGTTCCGATGCATTTTTCCGGTTGGCTCTCAAAATTATCTACAACATCTCTGCTTTGTTTTATGCTTGGTCCCGAGCCAACTCTCGAGTCAAGACACCATTTGTTCTGCTACTTTTCCCCATACACCCAATATAAAAGTTGTAGCCCGCATCACCAGCAATCCAACGGCACCAAGTTCATCGAAATTGGATTTAACCATCAAGAGTTATGCTCAAAATACTAAAGTGTAAAAAAACACCTGTAAACGTTACTGTAACATCCAACATTCATATGGGCCGAAATTGACCTTTTTAAAGGTTGCGTACCATTTCGAATTCTCAAATATGTTTCTCTTGCGTCCAAATCTCATATTACATACTCAGTTTGGCTAGTGCCGTAGGACGTTCGATCTTTCGAAACATCGCCTCTTAAAACCCAATCCGCGAGTAACTGGAACTAGGCTTCCTTAATGAGTCGACATGTTTGAAAAGTTTTCATAATTCGCCGAACCAAACTTTTTTGCAATGTATATAGATAGTTATTTACGAAAATAACTTTGGTAGGTCGGGTAATCAAGTAGTTTG
>JAQGCP010000697.1:0-15207 GCA_034699885.1 Acrobeloides thornei | reverse complement strand
CCGACAGTAGAATTCCTAGCAGTACTTCTTTGTATTGGATCGGATCCATTTATCTATATGGGATTCAACAAAGATATACGAAATGACTTCTTAGAAATTATTCATGGAATAATAAAAGCTGTCAGCAAGAAATTAAACAGATCAAGAATTGTTCCAACGTCTAATACACATCAAATGTCTGCCGTAAATATACCAACCATGTAGTTGATTTGTAAAGTGCCTTTCACATCGATAGGCGCCCCACGATTTTAGAATTTATGGCTTATCTAAAAAAATTTCAATTCACCACAATTTTTTCTGAAAGAGCATGGCCAAAACTATAATCGGCAAATTTAAAATTTTGACTTTTTGTGAAAAATATAGAAAATCGCCGTTTCACATTAATAGGCGCCCCTCCCAGAATTTTATACAAGTCGGATTTTGATGCAATTTTTTGCATAATATGGTTTTTGAGTGCCTGAGTACGATAAAATCATAAGTGAAGGTCTCCGAGTGTATTTAGAGTCATTTCTGAAATCGCCGATTTTACTGAAATTGGGTCTCTCCTGCTTCTAAGCCCCATAACTTTCAGTAAAAAAAGTCGCTTTTGCTAGATGTTGAGTTTTGGGAAAATTCTTTGAGGATTTTAAAATATAGACGCATGGCAATCGTTTCCGTGATCGATCATCAAAATCGGTGGCGTTTTGACAGAGATAAGAGATTTTTAATTTTGGAACGTATTTTTACGTAGATTTATATGGAAAATTACGTTCCAAAGTAAAAGACTCGTATCTCTGTCAAAATGCCACGATTTTAATGATCGACCACGGAAACAATTGTCATGAGCCTATATTTTAAAATTCTAAAAGAATAAAATTGGGGCACTCAAAAGCCATATTCTGTCAAAAAATATGACTTGTATAAAATTCTGGGAGGGGCACCTATTGATATGAAACGGCGATTTTTTAAATTTAAATTTTTCTCAATATTTTTTCACAGAAAAAGGCAAACATTTTAAATTGCTTCCCGAATATGGTTTTTGGCTATGCTCTTTCAGGTAAAAATAGTGGCAAATCTGAATTCTTTCATATAAATTATAAACTCATAAAATCAAGGGGCGCCTATTGATGTGAAACGTACTGTACAAAAAATTGTCGCTAGTAGTTAATTTTATCAAACATAACTTGAATTTAAAAACTATTTATAATAATGAATTTCTTGCCACTGTTTTCCATTATTATTCTGCTCATAATAAAATTTTATATGTTACAAAAGGAGGCAAAAGTTTTGACTTAAAGGGAATATATACAAGGTGCGGCAAAATAACGTCCCCATATCGAACAGAATATCCAAGAGTTTTGATCTATGATGTATGATTTCGGGGGTAATTTTATGAAAGGTGCGCTCATTTTCGAAGCATGATTTTTTCCTAACTTTGATTTGGTAAGAAAAATTTAAGTGAAGCATTTTAACCGTTCGGCAATTCGCGCAAAGGAAAAAAGAAAAAATCTTCACAAAAAAGAAAAAATAGGTGCAGAAGCGAAAATCGCCTGAACCCGAGTCAGATATACTAAGTACCTATGCCGATTTTTCCAGACATGACCCTCGATTTCTCCACAAGTATAAAGGCATGGGCTCTAATCTCTATGTTTTTGCTAATCACTACTAGGTACCTATTGCCGATCCGCAAAATCGATTTTTAAACATATATTTAAGCTAATTTTTGCATTTTTTTAAACCTCAGTCTGTTGGGATTTAGAGACATAAATTATTTTAGATGCATATTAAGTGCACATATTCACGATTTCTTATAGGATAAAATTATAAAGTTGTTTGAAGGTGATTAAAATATTATAAAATGATAAAGTAGTCTTTTAAAATCCGTTTTTAAGAGGCAATATCTCGAAATATCGCAGATAGCTACTGAAGGGATGTTAGTACACCAAAAAGTGATTCCATGTATGTAAACTTTTGTACATCTGCTCTTAAACAACCTTTCTAATGATCAAACGGAAGTAATTTTAATAAAGCTACGTGTCTTTGCAAAAGTTAAAAGTGTTTTTAAAAAGTCATAAACAATTTTTAATCATCAACATTAAATTATACAGGGTGTTCAAAAATTTTATTCCTGACTTTCAAAAGTTCGCCAAAAATCGAGTTTAAATCCATTTCAGTCGTTCAATGGCTCATTAGATAGCCTACTTCATGGGATTTTTTAGGGCTAAACTTTACTGATAAAGAGTTTAAATTCGATTTTTTAACGCGAAAATACGAAAAAGTTGAATGTTTTCAGGATTATGGCCCCAGTATTTGTTGGCTTAATCCTACTGGGACGAACATATAGCTCACAAAATTTCTGATTTTTTATGAAAATCCTTGTGCGGTGAAGAAAAACTATATGAAGCTTATTAATTTCAGAAATATCGTAACTAAAAAGTTCAACTAATGAAATAATGAGTTTCATATGGTTTTTCTTCAAAATATAAATTTTTTTATAAAAAGTGATGTTCTACAAAGTTGTTTGGCGTAATATCAAGAATTCAATGAGCTATTCCAGATCTGGTTTAAATTGACCGAGATATATGGCCTTAAATTGGTAAAAATCTTACAACCACAATAGCCAAAGAGCTAACAAATCATATTTATATGATTTTATGAACAACCATTTTTCAACATGTTCTTTCAGAATCTGCAAGAAATTTTCATTAATTCGATTGTTAAAATCAAAAAATATTGGGCTCAAAATTTTTCATATTTTTCAACTTTTCGTATTTTCGCATTAAAAAATCGAATTTAAAATTTTTTAATAAAATTTTGTCCTAAAAAATTCCATGACGGGACCAATCGATTGAGCTATTGGGCAACTGAAATGGATTTAAACTAGATTTTTGTCGACCTTTTGAAAGTTCAGAATAAATTATTGAACACCCTGTACATATTTTCTGTCATAAATAGAACATACAATTCCTCTTGAGTTTTTTAAACCCAAACAAAACGTATACTTTAAGATAATCTCTAAAGCACGGGGGTTTTGGTTAAGCTCTTCGTAAAGCTGGATGAAACATAAATAGGTTCATAAGACTCAATATTTGTTATTAGCTTGCAACAAATGATCAACTATCTTAATGTTATTTGGGTCTATTTACGTGCATTTCAATTATGGAACAAATTCTTTGCCATCAATTTGGAGTTTAAGAAGCTTCCACAAGATTAAAGGGAGGCTACTGTATTTGTATATAAATACTAGATGAATAAAGGTTATTAAACCTCATAAACAATTGACCCAATGAATTTTAAATGTTGTCGATATATCAGACATACGTGAATAAATAATACCCACCCCACGATTTTTAAAAATTACTCTATGGTCCTTCAGAAGCCAAAAATTGCTCATTCATGATTTTCAACCTTTTCAAATATACCGTATTTTCTCTAATAGAAGCACCCCTCTATTTGAAGCACCCTTCTAATTGAAGCACCCCCATAAATTTTGTCTTAACAAGAAAATATGTATAAGGAGGATATATTTTGTTCGTTTATGATCTACTTTTTGCTCATTTTGTTAGTTTCAAGTCTGTTTGCACTTTTTTTCGAAATTTAAATTGAAAAAAGAAGCACCTCTTCTATTTTTTCTCCCCCCTGCCGTAGGGGATAAAGATGTGACCTTTGAGGGGTGTAAGCGGAAGGGAGAAGGGCTTACTGGCATCCAAAACCGGCAGATGGCTTAAAAACCAACTTTATGTTTTATCAGTCAAAAAATTATTAGAATCCCCCTATGATTTTTTATGTGAGACAAAAATTTTTAATATTTTTTAAATTCTACCTATTTTAAGCAAATTTTTATTATTTTTCGTAAAAATTCAATTCATCGTAGAGATTTTTTTGAAGTTGATCCCTTAAAAAATTTCCTGTTCCTGCCACTGGACTCCACCTTCACTTACTTTAGCTATGAATTTAATTTTATGCTATTTTAATAGGAACATTCGATATTTTAAACTGAATTTTAATTTTTATACAAGGTGTTCAAAAAGTTTTCGCCTATTTTAAATTATCATATCTCAGCGAGTTTATACCCATTTTTTCATCGAGAGGCCATTGTATAGATCATGGCATGAAATTTTATCTGTAACAAAAGTTTTTTATAGTACCATACACCACTATATTTCCTACAAATACTGCTATTGACCATGTTTTTGGGTACATCGAGTTATTAGCAGTCTTCAACTCCACTTTTTTTGCTGCCATTTAAGCTAATTTTTTGCACTCAGGTGTTTATGGCCATAGCGAACACGATTCTGACGAGTTTTTTTTGTTTTTGAATCACGGGGGTATCCCGCTGAGAGAAGAAATACCCCCTACGCAGGGTCAAAATTTCAGGGGTAGAGGGCCTGTTTGGGGGTTCCTCCTCTTAGCAGGGTTCCTCTTTGATTCAAAAACGAAAAAAATCGATTTTGCCATGACCATAGACCTCCGAGTGCAAAAAATTAGCTTAAATGGTAGCAAAAAAAGCGTAGTTACGACTGCTAATAATTCGACGCACCCGAAAACATTGTCAATATCAGTATTTATAGGAATATAGCGGTGTATGGTGCCAAACAAAAACTTTTGTTACAGATAAATTCCATGCCACGACCTATACGGCCCCTCGATGAAAAAATGGGCATAAACTCGCTGAGATACGATGATTTCAAATCGGCGAAGAACATTTTATACTTTTAGAGAAAAAACATGAACAATACAATATCGTTTGAAGCATGGCTTGCTCAGCGAAGCGCACAAAATCGAATAAAAGAAATTTATCAGTAAGTTGATATAAAGAATTACATAGACGTTTAGCTAACCATTACTATATCAATACTTATAGTTCGAAGTCCTACGAAGTTACAATCTCTAAATACAATCCTCAAAAACGTACTCTCGTATCTCCGTTTCCTGCGCAAAGTCTAAAAAAGTATGGGGCACCATAGCCTGTTTCAAAAATAGATATTATAGAAACTTCCCGACCCCAGTTATGAGCGATTTCGTCCGATCTGGCAAGTTAAGCAAAGTGGGCCCGCTGGTTCGATCCCCGGGGGTGATTTTTGAGAATTTAAAAAAAAATTTTATCAAACCTCCTAAAATCGACCTCGTAGAATTTTTGCCTATTTTTATTTTCCTTGAAAATTTTTTTCTAGGCCTGAAAATTGACCATGTTGCTTAACTTGCCAGATCGGACGGAATCGTTCATAACTGGGATCGGAAAGTTTTCTATAATATCTCTTTTTGAAACAAACTATAATAGCTAAGGAGTCAGACTATCAATATGTCGATGCGGGTTCGATCCCGCCTGGAGTCAATTCTTTTTTCAGTGTCCAAAACTGATAAAAAAATTTTGTCTAGAGGTATTTTTATGCGAGAAACACGAATTTGCTGTTATTTTATCATGAAATTTTTGGTAAAAAGTAGAAAAATTAAATTTTGACCAATTTTATCAATATTAATCTTTCTACTTTTTTACAAAAATTTTTATAACAGCATATTCGTGTTTCTCATAAAAATACCCCTAGGCAAATTTTTTTATCAGTTTTGGACACTGAAAAAGAAATGACTTCAGATGGGATAGAATCCGCATATCCATATTAATAGCCTGGCTCCTTAACCACTAGGCTATGGTGCCCTAAAATTTTTTGGGCTTTGCGCTGGAAGCATAATATAGATGATGATGCCAACGTAAGAAAAGTTATTTAAATGTTAAATTTTTGAAAGCTAACAAAGAATATCTCCGAAGTGCACTTTCCAAAACCAATTTTTTTCAAAAAAATTTTTATAGGCTCAAACAGCTCTACAATTTTAGATCTCTAAAGATTCTTCTAATAATAAAAAGTTTATTAACAATTACAATGGTTTAACTTTTAAAGATAATATTAATAAAATACATGCTTCAGACTCTGTAAAAAGCGAAGCCCCGAATCTTATTAATGAAGCTAGTGTAAGCAATTTTTAAATAAATTATCTCAATTAAAAAAAATAAATTTAGATATTTAAAATCCCTAAAACTACTTCAAAACATCGTCAGTTAATTAATAATTGTAATGAATCAGCTTTTAAAGCAGTTACCAATAAAATTATGACTTCAAAAGCTTTAAAAAACGAAATTCCAAATCATCAATTACCTAAAGAAATGCATAAACCATATCATATTCATTCAATAATTCCATTATCTTCCAATTTATCACAGATGGATAATTATGTGGTGATTACATTACCAACGATTCCGCCGACTAATTTTCTTATTCCAAAAGAAGTTTATGGTAAATCAAGAAATTCGGATGATCGTCTGAGCTACAATAAAGAATCATCGATTATTAATGATATTAAGCCATTTGATATTAAAGCCCTTCAAAGGCCTGTTAAAGTTTTAATCAATGAGTAAATTTATTTTAATGAACCTTTGTCCCCCTTATGTGTTGGCTGGCCGAATGCCGCCCAAAAATTTCATAAGGGTCCCCTCTATATGATTTTTTCATTTTTGAAAAAAATTTTCAACAATATCATTTTTTAATAAAATTTACCTATTTTTTAAACGTTTTTATCAATTTTTTTCTTAAAAAATTCGATTTTCCCCCTTGAAAAAACCTTTTTTAGAAAATTGGCCCCTTAACCTGGGGTCTAACGCCGTCACTGTCTTTAATGAGGGTGGTTCGATCCTCATAGGTTTTAGCTCACTATTTTCTTCCTTATTTTTATAATTAGACAAACATGTTTATAAATTGCTATTTTGGTCGTTGTTTATGAAGCTTATAAAGGCTAAATATAAATAGTCACTTGCAATTCTTTACCGTTTCTAGGTAACCAGTAAAAATAGTAGTCATCTTTCGAATTTTGAATAAACAACACTTCTATATATTGTGCTTTCAGATATTAATAAAATCTTTTGTGAATTTAATTTTAAATTTTATTATCTACATTGAAAAGTCAAATTATGAATATTTCCTTTCCCAAGAATCTAAAAGATACAATTTATATTACTGATCAGTCATTTGATTCACTTGAAAATAATAAAAAACGACTGGAGTCAACTAAGCATGATTTTGAATATCAAGTCAATATTCATGGATACAATCCAGATGAAATAAAATTTAATATAGAAGAAAACAATATTGTTATACATGTATGTTATAGTCTGTTTGATGAAGGGTTTAAAAAGATGGGGCACGATATATCCATAAAAAGTTCATAGGGGCCTCGCCAACCTGGTTGGGGGATGAAAATTTCCGCCCATCAACACATATGAAATAGGGGACCGTTTTCCCTCCCCTCACCTCATCATCATCAAAAATTTTAAAACACCTCTTCATAAAACGACTGCACGTAGGCCGACTGAAAAAAATCATAGAAGTTTTTGGCCCGTTTTCAAAAAAATTTTTTTTGATGTCAAAAATGGGAAATTTTGAATTTTTAGATGAAAATTTCATAATCAATTCATCATCTCATCACTTAATCCAGAACTGCCCCTTCTCTATTTCTTATGTGCCCACCAAGGTCGATAGCCATCTCCCCGAATGGCGTAGAGAGAAGGTTTGAGGGAATTACCCAAAAACTGGAGGGAATTACCCAAAAAGGCTGTTTTTCCAAAAAGCATAAGGGAGGGACCCTTATGATTGGGAATTTTGTTAAAGAATGGGGGAGGGATGGCACCTTCAATCCTCCTCCTACCCCTTCCCTACGCCACTGACACCTTCCCTCCTCCACAGTCGCTCCCATCCCTCCAAATCGGGTCCCTCAGTCCGGTAGAAGGACGGAAAAAACTAAAAAAAAACTAAAAGTTCCTCTTAACTTCTGAAATTTTTGAAAAAATGTCATTTTTATTTTTAAAAATTTCACTATTTTTTTCTAGTTAGTGATGAAAATTTTTACCCATCAAGATCAATACCCCCTCTTAACTCAGAAAGTTGTGGAGGGAGAGGCTCTATCTCGGCCAGCAAATTATAGAGGGTCGTCTCACTCGGCCAGCATTCGGCCGGATAAATGAGAGGATTTTCCATAAATTTTGCTTAGTGAGAAAACGGTTTGCGAGAGCCCCTTCCCTATTACGGATCAGATTTTGAACAAACTTTTCAAACGGGATGCCAAAAAATCCAGTGATTTTCGAATCAAGAAGGATGGAGTCGAACGCAGGCTATAATATCATTCGCAATTTTTTAAATCATTTTTAATAATTTAGGCTAAACATATGGAACAAAGCGACAAAGAACAATTTAAGAGTCAATTTGAGAGACGAATACAAATTCCAGATAATATTGATAAAGATTCTATTTCTTGGAATAACAACCACAAAGATCATTTAGAAATTATTGGAAGCAAGAAAAAGAACCATCTTTCATCCGATCATCATGTTTCTTTTAAAAACAAAGAGGCCGAAAATAATGAGCTAAAAGATATCACACATGGAGAAGTGCAGAAGACCAAGATAACTCCACATAAAAAAGAATCAAAACAGGTCAAATTCAGACAGAGGTCAAAATCAGTGGACGCCAAACATTTAACAGAATTAATGGAGCTCCAAATTTTGTCCTGAATAATTCATAAGCGATGAAACTCTCACAAAAGATTACTGGAAACCCAAAACATAAGCAAAAACGTTTTTCTCTTGGAGACAGCATGGAACAAGAATATGAGCTAAAAGAATCAGGCCAAGTACAGGGTGTATCAAGCAAATATAGGATTTAAAAATTCAATTTATTTTTATAGAAAAAATATTTTTTCGTGCAGTTTTTTGCAAAATGCTTAGAAACCGTGGGGTTTCCATGCATATTTAAGGAAATAAAGAAATTTTCCATTTTTATTGAGAAAAATTAAAAATATATCGAATTTTAATCTATTTTAGAGACATTTTCGACTAAAATATTTCTACTATACTTTTCTTCCAATTTTTGCGTTATGTCATTTTTATGATGTCGAATCCTATGTTCATGGTCGATCATTGAAGGTATACTTCAATGCTAGACCAAGAACATAGGATTCGAAATCATAAAAATGACATAAAGGAAACGCAAAAATTGGAAGAAAAGTATAGTAGAAATATTTCCACTTTTATGATCCAAAGAATGAAGAAAATAAGAATCAAGGACAAAATCAACATACTGAAAAAGATCACCCAAATGTATTCGAACAAAAATCAACCAACTCGCCAGCTTTAGCGGACGTTCAAGTATTATATATTCAAAATTTTGTGGATTTTCTACCCCTTCCTCAAGTAATCAAAAATGATAAATTTTGAAACAATCGATATTTTCGATTTTTTTCAAAAGTTACAAAATCCTAAGAACCGACTTGCATTCATTGGTTGATTTAATCTTATAAATTATTCAAGATGGGAAGGAGTTCATCATTCAAGATGGGGAGAGGCCATGGATTTTTCGGGCCTTCGGCCCCTTACGTATTGGCAGGATTCTTACCCAGGGTACCCCTCCCCTTACCTACCACCCCCGATCTCAAAGGGATACATATACTTGAATGTACCCTTAATTAAAAAACAGGATTCAACTGATAAATCAAATTTTTTTTGAGCAGAAACATAAATACAAGCAAGAAGAACCTCACTATATGAAAAGTATACCATGCATTTACGAGCATGAACATGAGCAACGCCATCATAGCTACAAAGAAGGATCTCCAGTTCAACCTTATAATCAAAATCATAAAAATGAAATCAATACATTTTCTAGAATACCTTTTGGGCTTGAAAAATAAATAAATAAATTTTCACTCAGCATTGTAATATTTTTATTGTCACAGTTTGTGTCGTTGATAAATAAAACCTAACAATTAAACTTAACAAAATAATTTACATGAATTTATCAAAATCTTGTATATGGCAAAAACACATATAGCGGGCCTGTTCCTCCGGTCCTTGTACTTGTAAAAAAATTTATAAGTAGGATTTATGAGACGATATCTCGAAAGTTCGAACATCCTGCGGCACTAGGCAAACTAATGATGGAATATGAAATTTGGGACCAAAATAAACACATTGGTGCATTTGAAATGGCGTGCAAACTTAAAAAAGGTCCATTTTGGCCCCTATAAATGTTGGGCGCTATAGGGATCTTATAGAGTATTTTTTCCATTTTAGTATTTTGAGCATAACTCTTGATGGTTAAATCCAATTTCGATGACCTCGGTGTCATTGGACAGCTGGAGATGCGGGCTACAACTTTTATAATGGGTGTATGGGGTCATGTTGTGGAAGAAGTGGTCGAAAACTTAGATTTTCAATGGAAGTACACAAAAATCCAGTTTTCCTGAAGGGTCAAAAATTCAAACAAATGTCATATTCCATCATCAGTTTGCCTAGTGTCGCAGGATGTTCGAACTTTCGAGATATCGTCTCTTATAAAAGATTCTATCCAAACATTTCATCAAAATAAAAAGTTATGGCAATGGTAAGAGTTGAGCAAGACTTGTCTTGCTTTAGGCTCCAATTCTGACTCCCTAAACAAGATCCCGGACGTCCCTTACAGGACCTTGCCTATTCCTAAATACCTGGAATACTCCATACCGACTCTTTCTTAGGGCTAAGATATTGGGATACTGAACGAATAAATACTCTTTTTATGTGTCTAGGTTTTTAATTTAGGAGTGAACCAAGCTGTGAAAGAGTTAGTAGAAAAGAAAAACCATTTAATACAATTTTGGGACTTCTATGAATACTTTTTTATGCTTAAAGAATATGAAAATGCAAACTTTTTTAATAAAAGAACGGAAAATCTTTTTATCTAGGATTGTAAATTTTTATTTATAAACTGGACAACGAGCGCCTATGGTGCTCCAAAGCGGAGCTTTCGAGCGACACTGCAAGCGGTGCCTGGCTGGGTTTTAGCGGCTCTATGATTTTTCGCATACGAACTTTCGCACAACGAATTTTCGCACAGAATTTTCACACACCGGATTTTCGCATTTGAATTTTCGCAAAACGAACTTTGTCACAACGAATTTTCGCACAGAATTTTCGCAAACCGAATTTTCGCACAGAATTTTCGCATACGAACTTTGGCACAACGAATTTTCGCAACTCGAATTTTCGCAAACGAATTTTCGCACACTCGCTCTAAAAACACCACTGTGTCAGATGTTTTTTATTCCATTCTAAACGCCATTTTTACGCAATTTTTGAAATTTGTGACAATTTCATTTTGTTTAGAAGTTAAAAATGAGACCTCAAGAATCCGTGCTCTTGGGCTCTAAACGAAAAAAGAACGCTAAACTAGCGTACCAAGGACATATTTACTATCGTGCGAGCTACCAAATTGAATATGTGACATATTACTGCGAGAAACGCCGAAGCATGAACTGTAAGGGCAAGCTAAAGCGGAACGTGGAGGGAAATTGCGAAATCGTAAAGCCACATAGCCATCCGCCTAATATTGTGAAAACAAAAGTCGACATTTTGAAGGTAGGTCGCTTTTTAAATTTTCTTTGAATTGTTTTATTAAAAAGTTTTTCAGCGGAAGACTTATGATGCTGCATCACGACATCCAACGCTGGGCACCAGAGATTTGGTATCTGATATGCTTGACGGCTCTTCGATACCGGTGCGCCAAGCATTTTCTGTTACATTGCACGCGATTCAAAGAACCGTGCAAAAGCGCAAGCAGAAGGCAACATGCAACTTTCCAGAACCGAAATCACTGGAAGAACTCGACCTGGCGGCACTGCGCAAACTGCGCACAACTGATGGTGAGCCGCTTTTATATGATGCCTCGAATTATAAGAAAGCGATCATATTAGCGACGCCAACGGCGTTGGAAATTTTGGAGGAATGTGAAATCATCGCTGCCGATGGGACGCATAAAGTAACCTATTTTTTGAATGGTCTTTGATTTTGATCTGACAGGGAACTGTTTTGAATTGTTACCCCGAAATTGATATCAAAATCTAGCTAAAATTATTCTCCATATATGATTTCCAATCAAGAAAGAATGATTTTGTCCGAGTTACAAAGACATGGAAGTAGGAAAAATTTTCTTCATTTTTGATAGGAAGTCATAAATGGGGAACATTTTTAGCTAGGTTTCGATATTGATATTGTGGTAACACTTAGAAACACTTCCTTGTGAGATCGAGGTATTCATATTTTCATGTTTAATAATGTATTTTTCAGCCCGTGGTGAAGCATTATAAACAGTTGTACACGATCCATGGTCTCGTCAACGACAAGTTCGTGCCATTGGTTTTTGTGTTGATGAAGAAGCGAAGCCCGAAAAAAGCGGACTATCGGCGTATCCTAGAATTATTGTCTATTAGCGGCGTTAACTTGAAGCTTGTAATCTTGGACTTCGAAAAAGCGGCTATTGGAGCATTTCAGGATGCTTTTCAGGGAGTTAAGGTTAGTTTTAAAGTCGGATTACAAGGGAACCTCAAAATAGGGTTTGGGATTTTTTCCAAAAATCAAATGTATTATTTTTATTTATCAAAAAATATTCTTGGCACTATTCCTAGCGGCTGATGAAGAAGAAATTTTTTTCTTACAAGAATTTTTCCCGTATTTTTTCGTTTTAAGGCCATATCTCAGCCAATTTAAATCCGATTGAACTCAACGATAGCTCGTTGAATCCCTGAGATCACAGCGAATAACTTTGTAAAACATCACTTTTACCTTTGTGTGATGGAGAAAATCAGTTTTAAAATATTGTTTTCTTGAATTGCTTGAGTATTTCTTGAGTTATATATCGTATATACTCAAGCAATTAAAGGAAACAATATTTTTAAACGGATTTTCTCCATCATACAAAGGTTTTCATAAAAAATGATGTTCTACAAAGTTGTTCGCTGTGATCTTAAGAATTCAACGAGCTATTGCTGAGTCCAATCGGATTGGCTGAGATATGGCCTTAAAACGAAAAAATACTGAAAAATTCTTGTAAGGCCCGTAGAAAAAATTTTTTTCCCCATCAACACTAGGAAAAGCGCCAAGAATATTGTTTTTTGATAAATAAAAATAATACATTTGATTTTTGGACAAGAACATTTGAGTAAGTTTTTCTTTGACTTTTCTACATTTCTAAATTTTAAGGAGGTATTTTGCCGCGAAACAAGCTTATGTCTTTTAGAAAGCTGACCGGTTATATGGATCGGACGTGGATTGGGCGCATGCATCGTGGAATACGACGTAACCCGATGTTTAAGCAGGACCTATGGAATTGTTATGAGTTGCGTCAAGCAGGATTCCCGACGACCAATTGTAGCTTGGAAGCATGGCACCGAGCGATCCAGATTTCGGCTAAAAACAAGCACCTATCTGTAAGTTTTTGTATTTGGGTAGATTTTTGGGAAGAATAGCTTTTACGAAAAACTCAAAAAACACATGGGATCAATTTAAATGCTTTCTAAACGACTTGAGAACATGATTTAAGCGTATAAAATGTGGAACCAACTCATTTTTGGGTCCATTTGAGGAGGGGTCAAAAATATCATATTTCGAGGGTTTTTAACAGTTTAGTATCTAATACGCTTCAAGCCTCGCCGAGCCCTAATATCACAATAGGATGACACCCTCGGCGCAGCCGAGGGTGTCATCCTATTGTGCAAAAATGGATTTTTGCATCGGAAAAATCTATTTTTGTCCATTCCACATTTTATACGCTTAAATCGTGATTTTCGTTTAGAAAGCATTTAAACTGATTTTATGTGTTTTTGAGTTTTTTTCTATAAAGCTACTTTTATCGATTTTTCTATCAAATAATTTAAGTATTCGAAGTTCTTCCACATTCTCATCAAGGAGCATGCCCGGATCTCGACAGTTATCAATTCAGTGGCTCTTCCCAAAAAATCGAACAAGGATCGAAGAATCTTGGATATTGTAGGAAGAATCGACGATTACGGAACTTTGGCGCGTTACGTCGATGCTCTAATTGCAGTTGATGTTTAAAAAAATAACAAGCTTTACTTTATGTTTTATGAATATAACCGTTTTTGATTTTGCTTTTGTGTTTTTTATATGAATATAACCGTTTTTGATTTTGTTATTGTTTTTTTTTTTAAATAAACGAATCTTATTGTATAAAAAATTTTGAAGCTGTACGACCTGGGGGGCGCGACTCCAAAGGCTGAAGTAAAAAACATTCAAATTTGTATAGAAACACACCCCCTAGGGGTAAAAATTGACGCGGAAAACGCTGGTGCTATTATTTTCACTCCAAAATCATCGAAAACAGATGAATTTTCACATTCCATTTCTCAACCATGTGTTTAATTTTTAAGTTGTTCTTATTTTGTTAGATAAAAAATATGAAATCAAAAATGTGAAAATTCATGGTTTTCGATTATTATGGAGTGAAAATAATAGAACCATCGTGTTTCACGTCAATTTTTACCCCTAGGGGGTGTGTTTCTATAAAAATTTTAACGTTTTTTACTTCAGCCTTTGGAGCCACGTTAAGTGCCTCTCCAGGTCGTACAGCTCCAAAATTTTCAAAGTCGTTTAGAAATGATTTATAGCGCAAAATCACGCTTGTGATAGCATAAAAAACATCTGACACAGTGGTGTTTTTAGAGCGTATGTGCGAAAATTCGTTTGCGAAAATTCGTTGTGCCAAAATTCGAGTTGCGAAAACTCGAGGTGCGAAAATTCGTTGTGCCAAAGTTCGATTTGCGAAAACTCGAGTTGCGAAAATTCGTTGTGCTAAAGTTCGTAAGCGAAAATTCGATTTGCGAAAATTCTGTGCGAAAATTCGTTGTGCGAAAGTTCGTATGCGAAAAATCATAGAGCCGTTTTAGCGCTTCGAGCCCAAGATATACTTATAGGTAAATGTTATTTATACCTATATAATATTAGCTACTAAGAGACTACAATATATATGACTGGCTAGGGAACTACATAATAGCCAGACTACTTGACGAGACTGAGTGAGAGTAAGCTTGCCTAAACAAGCACGACAGCTGACGATAGGTAAGCCACCTTTAGGGGGCTGCACTACAACTTTTGTGTTAGCTAGAATGGTTTGGATTCACCTTCAAACGTTAGTCCACACATGCGCATATCATTCACGTTTTATAAAAGAAAAAATATAAATCTTTTTGTATATTCTTTTTTCAATTTATTAGTAGCAATTAAAGGGGGGACCCATTTATACACTAAAATCCAGATTTTTTAAAATCTATGCATAGACTGTACAGGGTGACACAGAATTAATCATCATCTACTTATTTTTCGTTAATTATTGCTTTCTCCTTATTTTTTATGAAATT
>JAQGCP010000696.1:0-15216 GCA_034699885.1 Acrobeloides thornei | reverse complement strand
GTAAAATGGGGAGCGACAAAAGAAGATATGGCCAATCAACTGCTCGAAAATGGCATCAATGTGGATCCGGATCTTATCGTCCACTTGAATCGAACTGAATTTATGAATTTGAGAAACACCAATGGATATAATGATGCTCAAAAGGCATTGCTTTCCGAAATACGGCGAATATGTAAAATTTAAAAATTCTTATATTAGAATTGAGTTTATCTCCAAAGGGATGACTCGTTGTCCTTAAAACTGAACAAAGAGATACCCCACTTCTTAAAGGGCTAGTCTACTTTTGAACAAACTTTTTATACCAATCAACTTTTGCGTTGTGCCAATCAACTTTTGCTTTGAAAGTAAATTCTAATTCATTAACCCTTTAGAGATGAATGCGAAACCAAATTGCTTGAAAATTTTGAATATGTTTTGTGCATTGAAGCGAAGAGATTGATGCTGTTTAAATCCCTGATTCAATGAAAGCTGTTTATTGAAACGACTTAATAAATCGTTATAAAATTCAAAATGCTGACATTTGGAGAAAAAATATATAGAACAAATTATAACCCGCAGAGACGAATAAAGTGACACCAGAATGATTGAATTTGAATAATATTTTTGGTTATTGAATTGAAAACATGAATCAGGGTTTTCGTTTCAACAACCAAAAAATATTGTTCAAATTCAATCATTTTGGTGTTGTTTTATTCGTCTCGGCGAGTTATAACAAATTTGTTCTATGTATTTTTTCTCAAAATGTCAGCATTTTGAATTTTATAATGATTTACTAAATCGTTTCACTAAACAGCGTTCATTGAATCAGGGATTTAAACGCATCAATCTCTTCGTTTCAATACACACAACATATTCAAAAATTTCAAGCAATTTGGTTTCGCATTTATCTCTAAAGGGTTAACGAATTAGAATTTACTTCCAAAGCAAAAGTTGATAGTCACTACTTTCTTATAAAAAAATTTGTACAAAAGTGAACTGGTCCTTTAAATGAAGAAATTGACCTCCTCCTCCCCCTCCAAGAAGCTGATTCACACCTCAAAAAGTTGACCTCCTCTAGGTTCTTCCTCTCCTCCCAGAAAGACTGTTTATTTGAAAAACATGGCTCATGTGGTATGGAGAGAGTAGTATAATAAAAGTTTCTAAAAAATCCAATTCTTTTAACTATTCTCTTTTTTAAGTGCGATTGCGGGTCAACGAAGCAAAAAGAAGACATGATCGCAAAGCAGCAAAAGAGGTATTTTATCTCATCTTTTTCACGTTTTAAAAGAATCCTCTTTTAGCGAGAAGAAAGTCCCTCGATCGATCTCGAAAAAGAAGATCAAGACGAAGACATTGTCGCAAAAATTGGCGATCACAAGCCACTAACAAAAAATGATATGCAGAAAATTATTTCGAAAGCTGGGTTGAGCCTATCCATCGACAAGCTTTATAACATGACAGGCTGGGAATTTCGAAAGTTCAAAGCAAGTTGCAATGAAGAGCAGGCTTTGATTTTGGGAAAGTTTAAAAGACGATGTAAGGTTACATGTACATACAGACCAGTGGAGGCCAGGTTTGAATGGGGGGGGAGTAAACCTCAATTAAAAATTTTTGAGGAAAAATTGAATTTTTTTAAGGAAAAGGTTAGACAAAATGCCCCCCAGTCGGCGTCGACCTTAGAGTATGAGCTCTTTTAGAGGTTTGCGCAGGCCCGTTCAGCCTAGGGATCGGCCTGGTTCGTGCTGGCTCCATCCTAGCCTGAACACTTTTTGGCGGCTCGCATCAGGCCAAGATAGGCAGGCCCTAGGGCTTGTCTGGCCTTGTCCGACAAAAAGTGAACGGCTGAAGAATGGCCGTTTGTGGCCTAGTCTGTTACCGTTTGGCCGGACCTAGGCCAGGCTTGGTATCGCCCTGTATACCTCTAAATACCATACAGTCCTAAGAATATCCAAAAAAATTTTAGTATCAGCCCAAAAATATGCCAAACGCAAAAAATCTATAGAAAATGGAGAACTACCAGAAAAAAGATTCAAAACTGAAGAGGTATATAATTTCTCTGTTTGAAAACCATACGCTACTTTTTAAACTTATAGGACACCCAAGCCGGTCCTAGTGAAACCGCAGACCCTGACCCAGAACCTGATCCTATAGATATAGAAAACCGCAAGTTGACAAATGAAGAGATGCAAGATGTCTTGACTCGAGCTGGCCTGACAATTACTGTCGATCAATTGTCAGAAATGGATAAGAAAGAGTATCAGATTTTAAAATCTGGCATGGCTGAAAATCAAGCCAGTATTTTGGGAAAAATTCGAAATCGATGTAAGGTTTTAAAAGAGTAGAATAGATTTTCGATCATTTTTTTAGTGATCATGAGAAATTGGTGGAAGAAAAAGAAGATCAATAAAAAATGTTCAACAAATCAGGAAGTGAGATTAATTTTTAATCCCCTAGTTTTACCCTCTGAACGCGGAACAACCGAATTCCTTTACCATCAAAGTGAAGCAAAAAGTTAGGGGCTACTACACAAAGGGGGGGGGGACAATGAAAATTTTTTCTGTAAATGACCCCTTAAGGGTAAAAACATGCGGGAATCCGAATTTGACATTTTCGAAGAAGAAAAAACGCTTCCCTGATTCAGGGAAGGTGTATTGTATATTGAAGCGAAAAGTCGCAAATATGCGATTTTTGCCTAAAAACGATTCCTTTTGGGATAAAAACATGCGGGAGATCCGAATTTATGATTCAAGGAAGCGTTTTTTTCTTCAAAAATGTCAAATTCGGATTCCCCGCATGTTTTTACCCTTAGAGGGGTCATTTCCAGAAAAATTTTCACGTAGGTGGCCCCTCCTCCCTATTGTGTAGTAGCTCCAACAGTTACTCTTTTAGATAAACTTTGCCGACATTAACCCAACTGCTTTATTGGAATTGTTTTCGAGCATTGCACAAGCTCAAAATGGAGGTATGAAAATTGAGCTGGAAGAAAGTTTAGATGATCCAGAAAACAATACCAAACCTGAAGCGCTCAAAACGGAGACAAAAGAAGAAGATTTTGAGTTTTAATGATTTACATATTATTTATTTATTTAAGGAATAAAATTCTTTTATATTTTAAAAATTTAAGGCTAGACCTGAAATTGCTCTGGAATTTCTTCAATTCCACGCTTTTAAAGAGGGGGTGCACGCCCAGTACGCTTCTCGAAAAAATTTTGTTTTCTTAAATTGGCTGATTTTTAGTACTCGGGGTTTTCGGGCAGAGAAATCGATTGGCGCAAGTCCCGAGTTCCGAAAAAATTTTCATGATCTCCTATCGGGATACCCCATGTTAAAAAAATTAATTTTTTCGTAGGGAGTCATGAAAATTTTCTCGGAACTCGGGACTTGCACCAATCGATTTCTCGTGCCCGAAAACCTTCAAGTACCAAAATCAGCCAATTTGGAGCCAAAATAAAAAAATTGATTTTTTAACATGGGGTACCCCGATAGGGGGTCACGGAAATTTTTTCGGAACTCGGGACTTGTGCCAATCGATTTCTCGTGCCTGAAAACCCCCGAGTACCAAAAATCAGCCAATTTGGGGGGAAAAAATTTTCGAGAAGCATACTGGGCGTGGGCACTAGGAAATTCTACAACGGAACTTCCACAACGGTCGATTTTCTCCTCTTTTCCGTGATCAAAAACAAAAAATTCCTTCATATTCGAGTTCCCTATATCGAAAAACTCCTGGATACAAAAAATCAGCCGATTTGGAAATTTTGTTGGAAAGTTATATTTTTACTGCAGGGATCAAGGGGTTAAACAAAATCGAATTTTAAAATTTTTTTCCAAATCTGCTTATTTTTTGCATCCAGGGGTTTTTCGATATGGAGAACTCGAATATGAAGGAATTTTTTATTTTTGATCACGAGAAAGTGGAGAAAATCGACCGTTGTGGAAGTTCCTAGAGCCCTGGGTGTGCACCTCCTTTAATAAAAATTATGCCTTTTCAAACAATTTTTGATCATTCCTTTTTTAAATGGCGCCAGAAGTTTTCTTTATTGATTTCGTTAGGTCAAAATGAGAGAATGAGTTTTCGAGCAAGGCAATAAAAATGCCTAGAAACAAACATAAATTAGTAACCTTACGCTTAAATGGGCTTTTCAATGTCACATCGCATTAATTAATTTTCTTCTTCTATACGTTGCCACACTTAGACTTTATCTTGACTTTACTTTAATTTGGCTGGGGGATTTTGAGATTAGTTTTTCTATACCCCTCCCCTCTTCAAGTACCCCCCAACAAACAAACAAATTTGGATGAGGGGTGGAAATATTGTCTTCAGTAGCGGCGTTAGGAGGTGACTATACGGGCTATAGCCCCCAAAACCGATCGAAGGCCGGAAAACCCTATGGTTTCTCCTTATGTTTTGGCAGGCCGAAGGCCCAAAAAAATAAGGGTATATCTTTATGAACTTTTTTTGGGGGTTTAGTCCCCCCCCCCCATCAAAATTTGGAGGCTAGCGCCGCCATTGATTGTCGTCATAGGGACTGGGTTAGAATGACAAACCCTAGGCTCACTCATTCCCTTCCCTTCACTCCGACAACCTACCTTTCCGAATTTTTGCTCCTTTATCTACGATTTACCCACTCCTTATAAAATTTTATTGAATAATGGAACCATTTAAACAGTATTTGACTTAACATTTTTAAATACCCCATATTTTTAATTTTCGAAAAATCTAACAAATCTGAATTTTTAATAAATTCTTCCAATCTCAACTATACACCAAACCTTTCTCCACTACCAGCAAAATTTTTTCAACTTTAACGACACCGGCGACGACTTTTAATATTTAATTTTCGCGTGATCTACACGAGTGCTTGGCACAAACTTTCGACTTTTATACCACCACAGCCATTTCGGCCACAAGTCTTCCGCCTTCCAACAACATTCAGTTAGTTTCGGCCTTATGGCCGATAAGAGAAAAGCCGGTAGTAGTTTATACTTTTGGCGTCTAATATTCATAGCCGGCCGAGGCCACACCATTTACTTAGGCGAGATAACACGCGCGTTCCAGTTCCATTCTACATTCATAGATGTCGTCACCATAAGGCGGTGCTAAATTGTTTTGGGTCGTGGAAAAAAGGCATCAGCGGATAAGCATGGCTTTTTGTCAGGTGGCTAATGACCGGTGACTTTGTAACTTTTTTAGATGCAAACTTTTTTAAACTTTAGTAATGACTAGATTTAAATGAAAATTTTTTGTCGTCTATAAAAATATTAAATTTTGACAAAAATGAAAAAAAATGAAAAATAGATATTTTTCATTAAAAAAATGATATTTTTACCTTCTAATTTGTTGATGTTTCCAAATTAAGCTGCACCTATTCTTCTTTGAATCTAATTTTTTCAAATTTTAGGACAATTTAATTTTACTATGTAATCATTTTTCTACCACCTCCCAACAGCATGAAATGTCCTCAAAATTCCTATATTTTTGCATATTTTTCCTAACTCTTGAAGCTAGACAACCTGGTTCAACGTACGATTATTCCGCTCATCAAATGCCACGGGTCGAGCCAAGTTCTTGCTATAGTTGTGCATCGATGGGGTATCTGCAAGTGTGGAACCAGTTTTTGATGCATCATTATTTTCCACCTAAAAATTTTACGGATCGGTGTTGGCAACCAGATATGTATGTTGGTAGTGTGCCGTGTACTTCTGCGTGTTTTACCATGGTGGAGGAGATTTTCGAACATCGTAAGATAATTTTAATGTTTTTATGAAAACTGAGAAATAAGATAAAAATGGACTACTCTTCTCTTGGTTAGTGTTGAAAGTGGGCCCTCTTAGGGTGATCGTTAACAGTCTCGAAACACGTTTTTAGGTGTCGAAATTCCACTGTTTCGAGATGTCAGTAGTCTCGAAATCGTCTTTTGAGACTACTAACGATCACCCTTACTGGCAAGAGCGACCCTCTCCCTCTTCCATCCTAAAAAACATAACTCTACTCTATCCCCACTCCTCATAGATACACCTATAGCCATATCTTCTTATATAAAACGTGTAATGCCTGTCTGTTCGAACTAAATTTTGAAGATGCGATCCAAACCGTCATATCGATATTTCACCGTGATCAGAGCAAAATTCTAAGACATTTGGCACCACTGTTGTGAAATTGGTGAAAAAATTTTCGATTTTTTTCCCTTGGGGAAGGTGAAAAATCGAATTTACACAAATTTCTCAAAAAAAGCTGATTTTTTACTCGAAGATTTTCGTCATGAGGAACTCGAAACCGAAAGAATTGTTTGATTTTGAGCAGGAAAGGGTCGAATCTGTTAATTTTCACGTTAAAACTTTGAATTTTTAATGAATCTGTAATTACAGATCCTCCAAAATTCGCATATTCACACGTCACTACAAGTCGCAGCTTATAAATAGCTGACGAATCGACGCTCGGGAGTGCAGATCGGAAGCTCCTCTCGGGAACGACGTTTGGAAGATCCGCTCGGAGTGCCGCTAGTAGCACCGCTTGGGGGTGGCGCTCGGGAGCGCTGCTTAGAAACGAGGCCGCAAGCCGAGCGCTGCAGACCCTCACTCGGAACGCAAGGTCGAGCGCCGAAGGTGCTCGGTCTCCAGATTATTTATTTTAATACTTGCTAAAAATGAATCCCTATAAAAAATTCATAGAAACGTTATACACATAAAAGCAACCTCTTAGAATAAATTAACCGACTATTACACCTTTTTGACTTAAAATTTGCGTGACCCTCGCATCTTGCATGATTAAATGTCTATTTGGCATGCCAAAAAGATGTATTCGAAACAGGTGCATATACAACAAATTATTTTTTATTTTTCCAACAAAATGTTCGATTCATTCTCCAATTTTTCGACGACGACAATAGCAACAAGCATCATTCGACGCCCGTAAATTGTTTCTCTAAATGCTATTATCCGTTGCCGGCCAAAACTTATTCGCCGTCAAATTATAATTACTTAGAGAGTAAATGGCTCGATGGAATAGAAAATGGCATGGTTGATTTTCGAATGCTATATATGCCAAAGTGACAATTCTTCGCCTAGTCTCGACTTCTTGTCAAATTAGTATCGATTTCATTTCGCCGAGATAGATTAGATTTATGGGGAGGCAAAGCGAAAATTTGTCAAGAAAAAGAAAAGATTTAGATTAAAAACAACTTGATAGATGTAAACTGCGGTTTTGAGAAAAAGACTGCTAGAATCAAAAGTTTCATGGGAACCTTCGAAACATGACTAGTTTACAGCGTAATTTTTAGCCTCGGGTCAAGCGGTGATGCGTGGTTGTTTGGACAGACTTTTACTCTTTAAAATGGACCCTGACATAAAAGATTCCATAACTTCACTCGAAGAAACATGTCGACCAATCAGAAGGGAATTACTCAATTTGATGCAAATCCACGAGGATGTTTCATTAGTAAGATTTTGTATCGTTTTTTAGAGCATCAATGAGTGATACTTGAAATAATAATTTGAGCATGTGGTAGAGTGGGGCACGTGAGAAAGAGATAGAAAACGAAGGATATTCTTCATCAAGGGTACCTTCCCTACATCACCCCACCCCCATATCACCCGATTTTTATTCCTCCGACAACTACGTAAAAAATTGAAAATTCACAGAAAATAATTTTAAAAGATTTTTTGTTGTTTCTTTTTTAAAAATGTTCACAACCTCTAAATTTTATTTTCCGTTAGTTTTCAGGGTGGCTGCTAGTCGGGAAGAATTTTTCTGTGAAATGCATATTTTCAAAAATTCATTTAAAAATTCGTAAAAAATTCAATTTAACGGATTTGAGACCTTTTGTAAAAATAGTTGAGAATTTAATTACAAATTTGTTTTTGATTGAAGTTCCAAAAGTTTATAGTTTTTTTCAACCATTTTCACTGACAATATGGTAAAGTTGTTTGATATTTATCGAAGTGCTTCATGGTATAGTTGGTAAAGCGTCAGCCTTTAGACCTCGAGGGTTCGACCCCTAGCCTCTTCAAAACCTTTTTGCATATTTATTGTTTTTTATAAACATCGTAGGAAAAAAACTATAAACTTTTTTGACATGCGATAAAAAGCAAAGTTGTATTTAAAGTTTTCTTCTATCTTTTACAAAAGATCGCGAATAAAAATTCGCTAAATTGGATTTTTTTACGAATTTTTAAATGAATTTTACAAAATATGATTTTTCAGAAAAAATAGTTCCCGACTAGCAGTACCCTGAAAATAAGTGGAAAATAAAATATAGGCACGGGGAACAATTTTTAAAAAAACCGTATCAAAAAATCTTTTAAAATGGATTTTCTGTGAATTTTTGAATTTTACGATTTTTTATGTAGTCGTCAGAGGGTTAATAATTTTATAATTTTTTTGTTTCACAACAATTTATCTAAATCCAAAAGAATCATTATCAATTTTATTAGACATATAAAACTCGTGGGAATTTTCCAATTCATCTCCCACATCCAATTGTAAATATAACCGAAGAATATATAGCGACTCCTTTTCTTTCCATCTCCTTTCAAGGCGCTAATGCGGAAAATTGGTCAGCTTCCCATTAAATGATCATTTCATATTGTTTCCAGCATAATCGATAGTGTCGCATTGGGACCACTAAAGAAAGTATCGGAGACTGGGGACCCAAAATTGAATTATTGAGATGATATTAAGGGAAAAATAACAAGATTTTGAGTAAAACATAACCCAGGAGCAATGAATTTTATGGTTCAAGAGTTTAGTCTAAATTTGCCAATTTTTTAAAGGGTTTTTCCTCAAAAAAGTTTTATTAAAAAACAAATTTAAAAGCGACCCATCATTGTAAAGGTTTTGGTCTGAAAAAATTCTCAAGACAAAATTAAATTGCTAGTTTTTATCTGAAAAAGATAATAACCAAAAACCTTAAAAATGGGTGTAGGAACCCCAAAAACACAACAAACATATAACGTTTTTCATGGTTAACTTTACGAAACATGTCGGCTACTTGGCGAAGTGGATAAGGAAGCCACTCGTCCGATCTGGCAAGTTAAGCAATGTTGGCCAGGTTCGATTTCACTAGGGAGAAAATTTTGATATACAAAAAACTTTCCTTACAATGGAGCAAAATTTTTTTGCTCCATTGGATCGAAAAAACATGAAAAATCGCCAAAATTCCGGTTTTTTCGATAAACCCTGTAGATTCCTGTATTCCCTTAATTTTTAGGTTTACTTATGTACGTGTGTCGGAAAGCATTGCAATAGGAATAATGCTGAAAATTTGTTGAACATATCAATAAGAAATCAACTGCCATGTTTTAACATATTTTTATTTGTACTTTTATGTCTTCTCAAACTCAACTGTTTTTGTCTTTCAAATTGATTCGAATAGATTTTTAATATAAAGTTTATTATGAATCATATAAGTGAATCATTAAAATTACAACAAAAATTAACCGTTAAACAACACCGAGATACAGAAAAACGGGGCATCTATAAAGCTATTTATGAGGTAAACTAACAAAAAGTACACTATTGAGAGTAGGAATCTTTCCTAAATTTTTTATGAAAAAATACTAAGAGGATGGGAATGTTTTTTTATAGAGTAGGGATATGTTTTTTGATTCGATAACTTATCCCCAGACAAAAATTTACTATATCCCTTAAAAATTGTGAAATTTTCGAAAATTCTTGGGTAAGCATCCAAAATTTAGAGCACAGCCTCTTCATCCCAATATACCCTACTCTCCTCAAAATTTACTATAATCCTTGTGTTCCCCCCTCCCCCCCCAACACCCCCTAAAAGCATTAAATTTATAAGATACATATATTTGTACACCCATTTTTATCACAACAAAAAATTTATCAAATATCTTTAATTTCAAACTCATCAGACAACCCATGTAGACAATTCTTATAAAAACTATAGTACCCAACTCTGTATTTCCCTGCTGGAATTTGACTAAACTCAGCCACCATCACAGTTGGTTGGCTCACCAAATCTTCATAGCAAGTTATGAGATATATATAAGTTATGGGCTTTTGAATAGCTTGGATATCTTGTGGGTAGAGTCCAATCCAGTCCATGTATGACCCATTTTTCTGCCAAAAATCATCGTTGAAGGTAAATCGGGAAAATAGAGGGATGGATGAGTTCCATGAAACCAAAGGCTGAAATGAGCTATATGAATATGGGGCAAAGAAAAAGGTCCTCCCTCTACCATTCTCAAGATTAGAGAAACAATTTTACCTCAAAAACTACACTCCATCGTTTCGATTCCAATGCTGGAGGTCTAGGTATGGAATTTAGAGTGAATTCAGCCAGAACTGGGTAATGATCAGACAAGGTAAGCCTTCGATAAGAAGTGTATCGATTGCTGGTTACAGAATGACCTTTGTACAGGATTCTATCAGTCCAAGAAGGAACTCGTTTGAGGTCATAGGTTCCTATACCGACCTAAAAATTAAATTTTTGTAAGAAAATGAGAGGGGGAGGAATCATACTCCCTCCGTATGATACCTTATACCATACTCCGTCCCAAGTTTATATCCTCTCCCCGGCTTTTATGTTAACTCACCCCTAGCTCACTCCATTCCCAGCTGTATGATTCCTCATCCCTAGATTACTCCTCGCTACCAGGATGAAAAACCTAAGTACTCTATCTTGGAGTATGATCGGTGACTACGCAGCTCACTCAAAATCAGCTCAGCAACTCGCCCAAAATGCAATTCAACCAAAATAATACTCGCACAAAATCACTGCATGCCACATAGGTGAAAATTATTTTGGTCGAGTTGCCTTTGGGAGTTACACTTTGGGTAAGTTACCGTTTGGGCGAGTTGCATTTTGGGCTAGTTACCGTTTAGCGAGTCGCCTAAAATGCAACTCGCCCCAACTGATTTTGGACGTAGTCGCCGTATGATCAGAGGAAAAGATTGTTGTTGTTACTTTTAAGAATCTTACCAAGTGCCTATAAGTTGGCTGGAATGTTATTGACTCTTCTTTAAAACCATCAACCCAATTTCCAAGTCTCAATGCTTTCTTTAGCTGATCATATGTTTCAGCTAGCTGGTCATAGTCTACTCCCGATGATTCATCTGTTACTTGGCTCAACTTTTTGGTCATTTCTTCTGCACTTGAGACACCTAAAAATGGTATAGGTTATGGTAGTATTCTAACGTTCATGATAGATACACCCTCAAAGAATACATGGAGAGTATTCCTCAACCTGGTTTGGGGTGGGGTTTCCACATCTGGGCAGTGGGTCCAGAAACGAACTCGTGTCACCAAAGTTTCAAGTTTGCCCCTTTACCCAATCGCAAAAATCTTGGCTATTTTTGTTAGCAAATTTTTTTAATTTGCGACATTTTTTGGTCGTCAACTCGAGTTGGAGTGGGGGGAGGGGGTCACAAAATTTTCGAAGTTCCCCTTTACCTTTCCCCTTTTGAATTTTTTGAAAATATATGGAATTCTCAGACATGGAGATTCCCAAACTTGGATTGGGATGGATGAGAAAGGGGTTTGGAAATTTCACCCATCCCAACATTGATGAGGGTGCCCCCCCCCCCAATCAGGGTGAGACACCCTTCAAACTAGGGAAATTAGGATGCACTCCAAAGGTCCGTCCAAATTTCAATATAGGTTGGTATTGAAGTCGTTATATGGGGGAGGGGAGGGGAGGTATCACCTAGATTTACCTTCAACTCTCCAATTCATATCCCCTAGCCAAAATACAGCTCTTTTCTCTGGCACCGTCGGATCGTCTTCAAAAGTGCACTTTTCTCCTTGTTTGAACTGTTTAACTCGGATATCATAAGCCTCAGTATGAGCAGCAAAATGAGAGGTCATAAAAACGGCAGAGCTATAATCTTTGAAGGCTAAGCGAATTCCAAGAGTGCCTTTATATCCGACTTGTTCGAAAAACATGTATCTTGCCCATTTAACGTCTATTTTTTCGACCTAAATTCTGATATTTAAAAAAAGGTATAAAAAGTGTTTTTATAATGAATAGTACCCCTTCCATCCTCTTTTACAGCTACCCCGGGCTTGGTTTTCTGACCAATTTGGTGTGGGGAACCCACAAGTGTTTCGAATCTCCTCCAATTTTAGCACAAAAACCGCCGTGTGACACTTACAAGTGGAACAATATGCTGCGTTGAATATATTAATAACAAATTTGAGACCAAATAAGATGCTGTCAACAAAATCAGATTCTTTTCAGAATTCATATATTTAGTAATGCATTCTGTCCAAGAATCGTCTGGAAGGATAGAACTGAACAAGGGTCTTGAATAGCGGTCGAAAATTTCGGGATGAGGTAGCTCCTAAAATTGTTTTTGTTTGTCTCGACCCCAATCCTCCCCTATAAATTGATCCCAAGGATGAGGCAAAGTACAAAGCTTACTTGTATAGCAATACATACTATATCGTAGGGATCATTTTTTAGCTCATCATTGAAAAACCGATCTAGTTGAGATTTAACCGGTTTTTGTTTATTCACATTGTAGGTAATACATGATATATTCCAACTCATTGTTCAAACTCTTCGACATAGAATCGATTGTCAAAATTTTTAACTAAAATATCTCTATTTAACCAGCAACTAGTCAGGAAAATTGGGGGGGGCAGCTACATGTAATATTCTGGGGTTAAAATTTACTTGGAAGAGGAGTTCGCCACTTACAGAGTGTCTCAAATGAACCGGCACCCCTTAATTTTTAAAACATGTTTGATATATTTATCTGGAAATCATCCTAATAGGGTAATTTTATGCGAAGAATCGATTGCGCGCATTTTCAAGTATGAAAAATTTTATCTGGCCCTGATTCAAGGAATTTTCGATTTAATACATCACAATCTTCCATATTTCAGGGACCTTTATTCAGGGTAAGCATGGGCTTATTGAAATAAAATCGCTTAAAACAGGGTTAGGAAAGTGTTTTCATGATTCGGAAATGCGCGTATTCGATTCTCAGCGTAAAATTGTCACAGGAAAATAATTTTGGCAAAATAGCTGCCTTGTCCTTGAATCATGGAGTATTGTGATGTATTGAAACAATAATTCCCTGAATCAGAGTCAGACAAAATTCTTCATATTTCGAAAAATGCGTGCAATCGATTCTCCGCATAAAATTATCCCCATTAGGATGAATTTCGGATAAATATGTTAAACATGTTTTAAAAATTAAGAGGAGCCGGTTCATTTGAGACACCCTGTAAACGCGAGGAAAGAGGAGGTTTAAGCTTAGATTTAGAACCCCTACCAACGTGTGGGGATGGGTCTAATATCTAAATGGGAGGAGGGGGTCTGACACCCAAATTAGAGGGATATGGAGTAAGATGGGTGTGTCTAAATCTAGAATCCCTATTCACATATGTGTGTGGGGTGTGGGATAATACACTGGCACTAAAAATTGTTCTCTTAATAAAAAATATTTTTACGGAATCAACCATTAATTATGATTTGATATTAAAAATGGAATTCAAAAATATTTATACTTGACATATTTTTTTAAAATAGGAAAAGTGGACAATTACGGAAAACAAGTGCAAAACATGTCTTTTGACTATTTTTGTAAAACAATTTTAGCAGAGATCAAACTTTTTTCTTTTTCTTCAAAAAATAGTCAAAAAATTCTTTTAATTACACAACAAAATATTCTTCGTACACCATAAAAATACACAAATAAGTGGCCCATACAAATATCACTCGAAAATTATAGATTTTATATTTTCACAAATTGCAAAAAGTTTTGAGTTTATGAATTTCTTGATGAGCCACGGCGAAGGCGTTTTCTCATCGGTGAACGAGAATCATCATTCGGTTGTGCCAGATTGTTTCGAGCTCCGCTAACTCCAATACCACTGGATGAAGAACTGTAGTCGCTATAGCTTGTAGGGAGTGATGGAATCTAAAAATTTGTATTAAAATAAAATGATTTTTATAGAAAAATTTCCATTTTTGATTTTTCATAAATTCTTCAATTTTGCAAAACTTTAATTTTTAACAATTAAATTCAATTTTTTAAAATTTTCATTTTATACCTGAAAACTTGAAGATGAACTACTTGTATTGGCTAATGAAATATGCACGTTTGAACGCAAGCTTGTATCAGAACGAATGTTTTCCATTGAATCGCTATCCGCCGAATCTGATGGCGTATTGTCGGCTAAAACAGATTCCAAAAGCTCGTTGGCTAAACCCGATCTTTCTCGTTTGAGATCTTTCCATTCGGCGGAGCGGATAACATCTTTATGATGAGCAGAAATGTAGCGAGTACAAGCCTAAAAATAGAAGAAAAAAAATTAAAAACATTTTTGAAAAAATGAAAAAGGGATTATTAAAAAATGTTCGTTTTTATCTCGTTCTACCTAACAAATTCATTCAGCTGTCTAATAATACGTTTCAAAAAAAGCAGCAGAACAAACAAAGATTATCAATTTTTTTCTTTATCTTTTTAAAAATTTTGATTTTCATAAAAAATAAAACTTACTCGTTTCAAAATATAAGCTGAGTAGGTATCCGCAAAAATCGCCATTTCGGCAACATTTTTCCCATTCAAAGTTGAAGCCAAATGGCGTTCACAGTGCTCTTTTAGTGGGATAACAGCATATTTATCAGCAATGGCCAAAATTTCCTCGGCAAAATTTTCCATTAATCCAGGAGAGGTAGCACCTGTATATATGTATTCTAACATGGCTCGGACCTAAAAATTTTTGAATGGTTAAAAATTACAAATTGTGTTGTAAAATTTTACAGCTTCCGGGCGCGAGTCGGTTATGTCAATTACACCAGTTTGAGCTTCATTCATGGTTTTTTGAGTGAACATGGAGCGGAAGACGATGCTGTGCTGGCCCAAAATGCAACGATGGGCTTTCAAGTTTTTGTTGCCAACCTAAATGTGGAATATTGGATGAATTATAGATTTTTTTAAATAGATATTTTGAGAAAGTGAAATTGTTTTTTTGTTTAAAAAATTTAATTTCAACAAAAATTTGATTATTTTTGCGAATTTTATTTTTTTTCAAATTTGCGGGCAAGGCTCATTTTGGCCTGCGGGCGATCCCTCCTCCCCCCGAAAAATATTATAATTGAAAGATGTTAAAATAATAAACTAGATACCAAAATTTAATTTTTTCTTAACAATAAACTTTTTCAAACATTCAATTTTATTCCAAATTCAAATTTTACGTAAAAAATCCAAATTTTCAGGAAAAAATCAGATTATTTTAATTTTAAAAATTTTCCAAAAACTAT
>JAQGCP010000695.1:0-15216 GCA_034699885.1 Acrobeloides thornei | reverse complement strand
ATTTAATGTAACAAAGTACGACCTTGGTACAAAGGAAAAACCTTAAAAATAGACCATTTTGGACCCGACCCCCTCAAAGTTACCGAAAAATGATCGTCCCAAAATTTTTTTTTGCGTTTTTCGCTCACTCGTTGAGACAAAGCATTTAGAACCGGTTTTTCGAAAATCCGAGAAATAGACATATTCTAGTATCACTCCATTTCGCGCTACGAAATTTTGCTTGGGCACTTTTCTCTTACCTAACCAAACTCCGTATATACAAGGGGGCAAAAGTCTTCGCCAAGGAATATTGATTGTTATAGCGCTATAACCATCAATATTCTTTGGCAAGAACTTTTGCCTCCTTGGTGAGGACTTTTTGCCCCTTAGGCGATTATATACCGCCCCTTACGCGAGGACTTTTGCACCCCCTATAACATTTTCATGTACTAAGCATTAGCTACCGCAAATGACAGGGCTATTTTACCGAAAAAATTTTTTTCATAAAATTTTCTAAAAAACCCGGTTTTTCGATGCGGGAATCCTAAAAACGCACTCTCACTGTCTGAAAACTTTTTCCCGACCCTATATCGACTAGCACCTTGGCCCAAAAAGGGGCTTTTCATGTCAAATTGATGTCAATTTGGCCTGAAATTCTGTAATCGGGGGTTTTCGGCTATGCTGAATCGATGGGCGATGGCTTTGTGAGCCAAAAATCGATGCGCACATCGCCTTTTATTTTTGCACATGTCCGTCGGAAGTATGGCATTTACAATAAGCAATAACATTGCCGAATTCAACTGGCGCAAACGTTTTGGACGAACAATTTTTTCAGAAAAATAGCCCTGTCATTTACGGCAGCTAATTAGTAGTACCAAACGCGACGTGTCGTACGACACAAAAATGTATTATCGTGTCGCGACATGAAGGAAGTATAAATCCTCGCTTACAATTCAAAGTTTAGAACTAATCTCTAAAATGTCAAATTATACACGTGGAGGTGGAGGGAGGGGTGGTGGACGAGGAGGTGGTCATAGTGGCAGTTGCTACAAGTGTGGTGGGCTCGGTCATATGTCAAGGGATTGTCCCAAAGCTCAGCAGGTTTGATTGCCATGTCTATAAAATTATGAAAAATTTTTTTAGGAAAGTGGTCGTGGTGGATACGGAGGTCACCGTGGGGGTTCTGGAAGTAGAGGTGGATATGGAAATGCTCCCACTCGTGCTTGTTTTAATTGTGGTGATCCCAGTCATATGTCAAATGAATGTCCCAATCCCCGTCAGGTCGGATTGTCATTGTCCATAAAATTAAAAAATACATTTTTAGGAAAGTGGTCGTGGTGGATATGGAGGCTACCGTGGGGATTCTGGAAGTGGTAGCAGAGGTGGACAGGTTGGATTTCTTAAATTCTGCTTAAAAAATCCATTTTTAGCAGCATGGTGGATATGTAGGAGGTCACCGTGGTGGCTTTGCAAATGGTAGTAGAGGTGGATATAGTGGTCAACAAAGTTTTGGTAGCAGCGGAGGCTATGATACTCCTAAATCTGATTCGAATGCATTAGTTAATTTCTTAGATAGAATTGAATGGGATCCTTTTGAGCAGGTATGGATAAATTTTAATTTTGAATAGATTAGAAAAAAATTTTGTTGTAAAATTCAAATTTTTTGCTTTTTATTGCATTTTTTTTTAATTTTTCGCTTTTGCACATACATCCAATAATTTAGGCAAATGAAAACAAGATCCAGCGAAGCTGGCAGGGAAAAGCTGGCACACACTTACGTACGATTATCACAAATTTCGTCAAAGTGCCACAATTTGAACAAACTTTAATCAAGAACCTAAAAGTTTACCGAGTGGATTTAAAAAGAGAAGTGGATGGTAAACCAGATAGGCCTATCGAGAAAAGACAATTCATCCGCGAACTATTCTGGTTATTCGTGCAGCGTTTTCCAACCGAGTTTAAAGGAAGCAAATATTTTGTGTTCGATGATTCGCATAAACTTTATTCATTGAAGGAGTTAGATTTTGGACAATTAGAGTTAGATTTGGTAAGAGGCTATTCGTGAATTACGTTTATTCAATTAATTGGACTCATACAGCGAAATTTGTAGCACGTATGGGCAGTGACGTATGGAGCTGTCCAGTTATCAATGTGTTACGTTATCAATTTTCTCGGATTTTAGACCCCCACCCAACGTTATCAAAAATGCACTAGCGTTGTCAACTTTTTATGGAGAGGGCTGTATGGGTCCAATTAATCGAAATTTAATGAACACCAACATCGTTGTTGTCACTTTAGTAAACATGATTACACATTTATAGACCGATGAAGATGAACTAGTTAAGAGTAGCCAAACACAATTAGGAAAATTGATTCTTAGCATTAAGCAAACCAAGGAAGAAATAAACATATTGGCTGTGCTAAATCTTTTACTTACGCAGAATGCTAGATGCCCATATAGGTGAATTTTTGAGACGAAATTAAACATTTTTTGGCATCTCACAAAAACGCCAAAACTTCCAGTTGACAAGGCGTTTCAAGGCCCTGCCAAATCTTGTGCAGTAGAGACAAATGGAAGTTCTGGTGCACCTAGCGTCGTAATTTTGGTCCAGAATTTTGAAGGAAAATTTCAAGTTGGGGGAAGGAGAATTTGGATTGTTTGAAAATTTACAAGTTTGGGGGATTTCTTCAGGCTCTCCTCCCCTCATAATTTCCACACTGGGCGCACCTAAAATTTTAATTCCGACGGCCTTGTTTTTTTTATAAAGAATTTGAAATTTTAGTAATCTTAAACATGTTTATTGTGACGGGGATCGCATTTATAATATTTATCGGAATCCTAAACAAGATGTGGATTATTTGGACTTAGGGCCAATTCAACTGCTAAAAGGACTCCGGGCTATTATGAAACAAGGCCCAGGAGCTATGTTGGCGAACTATGATGGTATGTCATGGCCTCAAAAAAGTTTTGTCAATTTTTTTTGATTGATGCTCTCCGCGAGTCAAAAATTTTTTTATATAAAAGTTTAAAAAAGTGGAAAGTGTTTATACGCTTCGGGAGTGCATTTTTTGGATTCCTCGTTAAAAATTACTAAAGGGGTCATTTCCTGAAAAAAATTTCAAAATTTTTTTCACGTCATTGGAGCCCCCAGACTTGAATAACCCCAAAAATTTCTCATTCTTCCTTATGTTCTGTCAAAAAAAATTCCCCCAGAAAATCAGAATCAAATCTCAAAATTTTAGTTTCTCATTCTGCCTTCTCTAAGTTTAAAATTGATATTTTGGAGTTCTACGCATTGATCAAAGATGTGAAAATGACTGACAATGATCGTAAAGAGTTGAAAAATTATGGGCTGAATGATGCCCAGCGCCGAGAATTGAAATATCTTTTGAACGGTACAGTACTTGTTATTTTCGAATTGAAAACTCATCATGCCTTTTTAGGCTTGAATCTAAAAACCAAAGAGGGATGCTTGTGGGAACCACGAAATTACAAGTTCACGAATGTAGTCGACAAAACCGCACAAAATACCATTGTCCCATTTGATGGCAGGAAAATTTCCACTGTCGAATATTATGCCAAAAAATATGGCTATGAAATTCGCTATCCTAACATGCCAATGTTGCAATGTGGGCCAAGAGAGAAGAATTTATTGTTTCCGATTGAGGTGTTGCAAGTCTCGGAGCGGTTGCAACGAATCCGACAAAAGCTACCAGAATATTTGCAAGCGAGATGCACACCGGTAAAATACAGTGTGGTTGAAAACGCAAAAAAATGTTTCACCACTTTTTTGCGTTTCCGGCCGTTTGGCCTTTTTTAAAAGGCCCAATAAGCGGAATTTTCAGTTTACAACCAAAGCACCAGATTTGCGTTTCAAAGACATCAGTCGTATGCTAAAAGAAACGGAATTCGACAAATCGCCAAATCAACTAGTTCCCGTGATGAATGATCCATTCCTTGAAAATTTCGGTGTCAAAATCGATCATAAACTATTGGAAATTGACGGTCGAATTTTGCCCAAGCCGAATTTGGATGTAATTTTTTGGAATTATAAAAAATGAACAAAATTGTTTTTAAGAATGTGCTTGGTAATAAACCGCAAGATATGAAACCTGTGGTCTTTTCTTTGCTAGCTATCGGAAATTTTAAAAGCAATGACTACGAAATTATTGAGTAAGGATTGAAATTTTTTTCAAATTAAGTATAATTTTGCCCCAAAAATGAACTTTTTTATTTTTGGATTGGTCCTTTAACTCAAAAAATCTATAAAAATTTCAGAACCATGGTTCAAAAGGTGGTCCAAGGCTGCATCGTTCGTAAAATGAAAGTTGAGAACAACCAGCCATTTGAAAAGAAAGGCTTTGCTGAATTGAAGGAAGAAGAATTTGATAGTGTCATAAAGGAACGAGTAGAAAATGCAAAGAAAAAATTTCCAAATGCTCTTTTGGTGATTTTTGTTGTGGTTCCTGATTCAAACGATTTTGTTTATAGTGAGTAGCGCTGCAAAATTTTTGGGTCCGCACTCAACAGCACGTTAAACCAACAGGGCTGTTTGTCAGCTGATGTAAACAGCGGTTTACAACGTTAGCTGTCGCATTACACATGGAGATTACGACATTAGCTGAGTCTTAATGCATTACAACTCGTTGTAAACTCGCCGGCCCCTGGGGGCTTTCGGGGGCCGGTCCCTTTTCGACCCCTGGTACCATCCATCATCACCCTTGATGGTACCACCTACTACTCATCAGTAGGTGGTGGATGGTACCACCTTTTCACCCTCTGCGCATATCGAAGAAGATATATCACACAAATTTAGACACCGTTAAAACAAAGTGTGAACTAGCATTAAAGCCAAATATTGGCGCTATGACACAATTTTTGCTCTTGGAAACATTGAAGAAAAAAGTTGGTGATCAACGAAACCCCGACCCGTCGAGAAACCGCGTTGTCGACAATATTGTGCGAAAAATTAATGCCAAATCAGGTGGTATCAATGTCAAGATCAACCAAACTTGCCCACTGTGAGAAAAAACAAAAAAAAATTTTTGAAACATGTGACCCTTTTTTTCAGCTGGCGTAAATTTACGGATCCAAACAATTCAACACTTTTTATTGGAATTGATGTAACCCACCCCTCTCCTGGAGAAGAAGATATCCCATCTATTGCTGCGGTAGTGGGCAATATTGATTTGGATGGAGCCAAGTGCATTTTTTTTTAAATTCAAGAAAAATTTTTTTCAAGGTATGGTGCATCAGTCCGCCAACAAGAACGTCTAAAACAAGGCCAGAGTATTGCTCAAGAACCTGTTAGACAAATGAATGAGATGGTTAATGCACGTCTGAAAGCCTTTGTGCAGGTCAATTTTGACAAAAAATTTTAATTTTTTGACCCTTATGAAAAAATTTTAGCACACAGGAAAATGGCCGAAAAATATCATAATTTTCCGCGACGGAGTCTCCGAATCGCAGTTCGAAATGGTCCGTTTTGATGAATGCCTAGCGGCTAAGACAGGCTGCTGGCTGGCGATGCAACAATTGAAACAAAAATCTATGCCAAGATTTGCGATTGTTGTGGTGCAAAAACGACACACAGTCCGATTTTGGGCCAAAGGATGCACGCTTAAAGAATCCAAGTACAGGGTGTATAAACAAACCGGAATTTGGGCTATTTTTTCATGCTTTTTCGACCCGAAATGTTCAAAAATTGTCTTATTAAGGCTAATTTTATGCGGGGAATCGATTATGATCATTTCTAACGCTTCCTTGATCTTGTTTCAGGGAAATAGATGTGTGTATTGAAACGAAAATCGAACATGTACTAATTTTCCTGCTTCGGAAATGCGCGAAATTGATTCCCCACATAAAATTACCCCCAGGAAGATGATTTTGAGGCAGGAAACCCAACATTTTCGATTTTTTGCTTCAATACAAAACACTCATTTCCCTGAATCAGGGTCAGGGAAGGTTTAAAACTGACCGGTGATAACGATTTTCACTTTTTGTAACTTGTATGTTCCATAATAAAAAACACATTTTTGTATTTTGTAAAATTTAAATTTTAAGAAATGAAAACCTTCCACCGGGTACAGTCATCGAAAAATACATTACTCGCGAGCCTGTCAAAGGAATTCCTTATGTAGGTGAAGAAGGAGAGAAAGAAGCGTTGGGCTGTGATAAGCAAGATAACCGTTGTGAAAAAGAATTTTATCTTTGTTCACACCAGGGACTTTTGGTAACTTAATTTACAAAAATAAATGTGAAAAATTTTAAGGGCACTAGTCGACCCGGCCGTTACAATGTGATTTATGATGAAATAGATTTGAGTGCAGATGATGTCCAAGTAAATTTTTAGGGCCCGAGCTAACCAACGCTAACTGTCTGAAATCGTCAGAAATCAACGTCGCAACATCATTACGGCGTCGCGGCTTTATGACAGCATCGCGACGTCACGAAGGCGCCATGACAGTTCGCGATGTCACGATGGCGTTGCGACATCATAACAGCGTCGCGACATTATGGTGGCATCGCGATATTGGGCCAATTTCTGAGTTAAACAGCGCTGTTCAGTTTGGACAGCGCTGACCAAATTGAACAGCGCTGTTCAAATCGGACAGCGCTGTAACAACGCTGTTCAATTTGGTCAGCGCTGTTTAACTCGGAAATTGGCCCATTATGACAGTATCGTGAAGTCATAACAGCATCGTGACGTGAGAAAAAGAAATATATAAGTGAAGAAAATATTGTGTGAGAAAAAAATGTGTGAGCAAAAATGGGAACCAATCAAAATCTTGAACAAATATTTGGTTTTGATCAATATTTGATAGACCTCAAAATTTATCGGTCAAATATCTGATAAATATTTGATTTTGACCGATCTCTAGTTGAGTTAGCGTTTATTTATGATTTCCGACAGTTAGTGTTGATTAAAACGGAGCTTCACAAAAATCGTATAATTTTGAATTTTTAGCAAATGGCCTATGCACTTTGCTACTTGTATGCCCCAACTTCGATGCCCGTTTCCATCCCTGCGCCGGTTTACTACGCACATAAAGCTTGTTATCGAGCGCGTAAACACTACGCGAGCTTGAAGTAAACCGATATTCGTCTTTTTTGGATGATCAAAATTGCATTTTTAGGAATCAGAAGTTGCCTGACCAAATTATGGGAAATCCAGAAGTGGTTCAAGTGCACCCTGAACTGGTTAACAAAATGTATTTCTGCTAACTGAATTCTTATTTAATTTATTTCTTGTTGTGAATTGTGCATAAGTGTTGTATAACTGTTGTCAAATATTGTATAAACTAATTTAAAGGACCAGTCCACTCACTTTTTTACTCAAGTGGAGAGAGGTCTTCATATAACTCGATTCTTAGAGATAACATGTCTAACCCCCAAATACCCCGTTTTAGTAATCGATTTTTCGAGTAGATTTCTATGGAAAGTACCCCAAAGGAGAGGGAATTCAAAAATCGGACTGTACCATTAGAAAGAGTGGACCGAGTTAGGTTTTGCCTTTGGTCCAAAATGAATAGACCTAAAAAAAGCCGACCCCGTTTTAGTAATAGAGGGTTGTGCTGGAGGTTAGTTCGTGATGTTTCTATGGAGTTGGTAGGTGCGCATATGTGATTAAAATACATTTTCTTTCGTTGCTGATCTATCAAACACATACTACATCAGACTAATTGAATTCGAATAAAATGGCAGGTGAAAATGTTAATCACAAAATTTTTTATAAGCATTCTAATTTATACGAATCTATAAAAAGGTCCATTTCTACATTTCTCAGAAAGTCTTTCTTTTCATATAAAAATGGATACCTTTGACGCCTTTGAGTGGGTAACAAAGTCTGTGTCCATATATAGCATGGTCATTAGTCTTCCACTCTATATCATGGTTCTAACTTTAATATGGAGGAAGCGAAAATCTCCTCCATATAATTCATCTTATTTTCTGCTTTTCATAGCTCTGGGCATTGTTGATATAATGTAAGCGCCTCAGACCCCTAGAAAATAAAAGGGACACATGATGAAATTTGTCCACCTCCATGGGGTTAAAATCTCATTTATAGACACGGTCGTTTGGAGGTTTTGTAGTGCTTAAATTAAAAAATAACGTCGGAATCATGTCCCCCGCTCAGCGTCAATTTTAACCCGAGACGCTACCATTTTTCCGAGCGCTAACGCTAGCATCTCGGATTAAAATTGACGCTAGCACTGAGCATATGCACCCACCCTTATATGGAAAATTCGTGTAACTTTGAGATTGTAAAATTTAGATGTTGGCTAACGTTCTTAGTCGAGAAAATGGTATTTTGGGAATGGGCATGGATACTAGACATGTTTAGGCCAATTAATGAGAATAATATAATTGCCCAGGTATACTTCATTTGGGATTGGAGTTTTTGTAAGTACTTTTTGCATGAAAATATCAATCATCCTTATAGCTTACATGCAATTTCAAATAACTCTACTCATACAGTTTAACAGATTGATCTGTATAATGTGGCCTTCGTTGTACAAAAAAGTAAGCTCAAATCAGTGTCAAAACAAGATCTCAGATCTAACTGTATGACTACGCAGAGACATATTTCTTCGCATCAGCCGAAGTTACAAATTTAAAAAAAAGATGCAAATTGGAGCTAAGTTGATCGTTTTTGTCGAAATAAGTTATGACCCCATATTTGCTCAAAACGATGAATTTGATTGAGTTTGGACGATTTTATCGAAATTCATCGAACTTGGACGATTTTGTCGAAATTCAGCCCCATATTGTCATATCCCTTCGATATTGTCGACGTCACTTCTGTAAAATTTGAAATTTCTTGGGGTTTCGGGGTCCTAACTATAAGGCACTTTTATTTCACCCAAAGCGCAACAGATTTCCGCGAGGTCTTCGCGATCGGAACGTGGAGTAAACGTTACCAAGTCTCTGAATTCTCGTGACGCTGAACTAAACGGCCTAAAATAGAGAAGTAACCGCGGTGTAAACCCGATAAAAATATCAAAACCGAAACTTCCTTTAACTTTATTTGTCTGAATTTCGCAACCATAAAAACAATACAAAACCACAGTTTAGCAACACATTTCAGAAATAATAAACATTCAAAGAAACGGCGCAGGGAAAGCTCTTTAGAGGAAGAAGCTTTCCAAACTTTTGCTTTGCAAAACGGCAGCAGCAAGACTGGAAAGAAGTAAATTAACGTGGCACAGTATGAAAAACCGAACGCTAGGAACTAATAGAACAACAGCCAGCACAGAGCTCGCAACCGTTGCACCACAAGCCCTTTCACAAAAAACACGACGCGGCAGTAACGCAACGCGCGATAAGAAATCGATGCGACGCAAACGCGATAGGTACAAATAAACTGAGAAAAAGATGATAGAATGAAATTATAAGGAACAGAGTTTTCGCGCTAATATACAAAACAATTCAAAACATAAAGAGATTAGTCTAAATTGATCTTGTTATGGCGCATTCTTTACAACGACTTGTTCGAATCTAACTTTTTAAACCAATTTTTCAAGATCGGAACAAACAGAATGACCAGCATATTCCTCTTAATAATCGCCATTGCTTGCTTTTGTTCCACCATACCCATGATTTTTGGCAGAATCGGTGTTTTGCACGTACCATTTCCAGTTAGCAACAATACCATCTACATTTACTCTGGTCCTACATTCTTGGATTCTTCATATCTGGTAATCATTCACATATGGGCTTGCGTATGATGTGATGTGTTTTCACAACATACAGGGTGTTTTGAATGAACATAGCATGAAAGAAACTTGAATTTTTCTTTAAGTTTATAGTTTTTTCAAATATGGGTTTTTTGACACACCATGTGTGACTTCACACCATATGTGACAATGGACACACCATGTGTGACCAAGTGTGATGCGCCCATGTGTGACCTCAATACCATTTGACTAATTGATACTTTTCCAGGATGCTTATAGACTAGGATGGAAAGTCCAAGTTTATGCTATTATATTTACAGGAATTTTCATTTACCCTATAATAATTTGGAAGGTATACAAAAGTTTACATATACCCGGCCAGCTAAACAGTAATAATTTGAATCACGAGCTCAAGATCTTATACTCAGCTTTATTGCTATTTCTAGTCAACTTGATCTATACGGCATATTTTGTGTTTAGGTAAGTTTCCCTATGTTTGAATTTAAGGCCAAATACGACCAATCAGGGATGTCGGACTATATATGGCACTATAACTTTCGCCACAACAACTTTCGTTACATTCGTGTCAATATACATATTTATTTCAAATCAGGCAACTCAATTAGTCTAAATTAATATGTTTATTGACACGAAAGTTACATGGCGAAAGTTAGCGTGGCGAGATTCGTGACGAAAGTTATAGTGCCCTATATATTCTATATACTCCCTGCGGGGTCTTGTTTATCTTTAACATCAACTCTAGTTTCATTTTAAATTGGCTAATAAGGGAACATCACATTTATCACACTCCATTTTGTAAGAACATTTTTAGGGATAACATTATTGCCATGTTTCCGAGTTTATCGGCTACAGCACTTTGGGGTCTATATATAGTGGGCGATATATATGACATGTATAATGCGTATAGTATTTTAATAACATCAAAAGAAATTAGAGCTTCTGTAAGGGATATCGTTGTTTTGAGATCTATGCGATGTCCAACTATATACAATATAAGTGTCGTAACGCCAAATTAAACGCCAAATGTTAACGATAAGGGGTCATCCAGAAAGTCACGATCACTGAGGGAAGGGAGTCGAAGGGAGGGGTTCATTGAAATTGTAATTTTTTCGAAAAAACATTGCAAAAATCGCATTTATATTTTCCCTGAATCAGGGTCAAGGAAGCGTTTTCATGCTTTGGGAATGCGCGGAATCGATTTCTCGCATAAAATTACCCCTAGGAATGTATTTTTTACAAAAATTAAAAAAAATTTTTTTTGGAGAACGGGCTCCAATTTTTACCCTCTTTAGGCTGGACACAAGTTGTCGTACCACCGCATGAAGCCGCAAATTATCGTACTTTTTCATTTAAAATGCATTAAAAAGTACGACTCAAGATCGCAAGTTATCGTACTTTTTTTTGTACCACGGTACGACAGAAAGGTACGACACCAAAGTACGACGACAACTTGTGGTCAGCCTTAATGCCGTACGGCCATATGGCATTCAAGCTTCAATATATTTTAGTTAAAGCTATTAAAGAAATCTGAGCTTGATAAAATTCAAAAATCTGATATTCCATTGATCTATCATATGCTTGAAAAATATTTTGAACCCTTTTCTTTATTAAAACAAGAGCAACAAGTAAGTTGAAAACAATTATATTGTGTGAAAAAAATTATTTTAGAAACTTTTATTAAAATGTTATGCAATGAAATTTTCTATTTTGATGAAAGCATATCATACCGTCAACAAATTTCCTAACGTGAATGATACTAAATTAGTAACAAATTTTCAATATGTTATTGATTATACTGATGAAAGCCACTTAAAAAAATTTTTGAGCGAATTTGAGAATCCAGGAAAACATCACAAGTAAAAAATGGTCAAATGTACAGGGTGGGTTAAAAGTTCGTGATCACTTTTTCAAATATTGATTTTTGACGAAATTTTTGACATTTCTAGGGTTTTTCTATGCGCCGAACAAGAATCCGCCGTTATTTTTTCTCCTAAACCTCGGGAATATAGTCAAAAATGGTAAAATCCTAAAAAAGGTCTATTTTTGTAAGCCATGTTTGACCATATTCCCGAGATCTAGGAGAAAAAATAACTGCGGATTCTTGTTCGGCACATAGAAAAACCCTAGAAATGTCGAAAATTTCGTAAAAAATCGGCTTCTATAATCGAATATCAACAATTGGAAAAAGTGGTCACGTACTTTTAACGCACCCTGTAATCATTTTTATGTTGAACTTTAGTTTAACTCTTTCATTGCTAAAACATACAAGGACATTTACAAATAAATTTATACTGCGTGAAATTATGGAAATAGAATTTGCTACTTTAGCTTATATTATATTTTTAATTGAATGTAAGATTGGTACTCTTGAACGAGAAGGATCAAAATATTGTGATTTTTTCAAAAAAATTTTCTTCCAAAAATGACCCCTATATGGGTAATTTAATACGGGGAATCTGTTAAAAACATTCCCGAGTCATGAATTTGTATGGTTCGGGAATGACTTTAATGGATTCCCCGAATAAAATTACTACAATAGGAGTCATATTCAAAAAATTTTATGTTGTTTCAGACCATATGCAATTTTGAACCTCAAGAAAGGGTTTTCATGACTCGGGAATGCTTTTAACGAATTCCCCGCATAAAATTACCCCCTATAGGGGTCATTTCCAGAAGAAAATTTTTTTTGAAAAACAATCACGACATTTTGGGTCCTTCTCGTTTAAGAGTATTTTGGTCGTTTTCGGTGAAAAAACGGTGATTTTTAGTGAAAAAATTGTAAATTTTGGTGGAAAAATTGTAAATTTTTGTCATTTTTGATGAAAAATTGCAAATTTTGGTCATTTTTGGTGAAAAAATGATAATTTTTGTTTGAAAATAGAAAATTTGGGGCATTTTTGTTGAAAAATGGAAATTTTTTTATGAAAAAAGGCTAATGACCCCCCGCACTTTTTGGTCTGACTCCCCAAGCAATTTTTCGGAAAAAGTGGATCCCTTGTTCGCCTATGAGTAGAGGAATAGCCAAGAAGCTAGGGGGTGAAGCCCACCGTAGCACAGAAGGCGAAGGAAATTTTTTTAAATTGTCCTTATGATTTTTGAGATTTTTTCGATTTTTGGAGGTTCAACCCCTCCCCCATGTCGCCAAATCCTGCCGCTTCTGGGCCATGTCGGATTTGATCGTGGCTCTGCACACCTCTAGTAATTACTCTTACACTATTTTCACTTTTTAATACTGTGTTTAGGTGAAAAATTCTCAAGCATAGAAAATGTTATAATCAAAGAAAAAGAAACAATATTCAAAGAAATTCATACTTATTATTTGACAAAGTTTGGCTGCGAAAAAGGAGGAATAAAATTTTCAAATTTATTTTACCTCATGGATGAATGCCAGGTCAGCTATGAGATATTGAATAAAATAGGAAATTAAAATTTTAGGATTTTCACGGTAAAAGACTAGATGATTTAAATATGGCAACAATTTTTCTCGATGATTTTTATGATGTCTGGATAAATATAGAGAAAAATAAATAAATTCTATTTGTTTTTAAAACTGCTAAATATAGCTTTAAAGGGGTAAAAATCAGGGACTAATCTCCGAAAATTTTTTTTGCCAAAACAGCCTATATAGGGGTAAGATCATGCGAAAAATCAAATACACAGTGCATTTTTGTGTTGCGCGACGCATCGCGAGTTGGCGCTTATAGTCTATCGCGCGACGTGTCATGTGTTGTGTCACTAGTACTTGGTTTGAAAAGACGTTTATCCATAAACAACCCTTGGTGATACAGTGACAGAACAGCGGCTTTTTGATCTCATGGTCGCGGGTTCGATTCCCGCTTGGAGCTACTCAACCTTGTGTCGCGTGGTCAGCACTTGCGACGTCGCAGGCTGTCGCGCGACAGCAACTATAAACGACATTGGAAAAATTGTGTGCACTATAAATGTAATTGCTCTGCGACGCGACGGAAGTATGAATCCTGCTTTAGAGTTTCTGCAACTAACGAAAATTTTAATGGGAGAAATACAAATTGGTCAACTGACGCATTGTGGTTGCTACAAATATCATTTCTACGTTGTAGACCATTTATGTTAAATTGGTATGTTTTGCCTGGAAAATTCAGTTGGCTAACATGTGCATCGTTTAAAAGCCCAACGTATTTATAAACATCTGACTCTAGGCTCGATGATCCCAAGAAATCTGGAAAATATCGTTTTCTATCCTTATCAAAAGCTCATTTCTTAGAAATTGAGGAATTGATGACATCATAATTTGAATATTATGTTTCTTGCTCAAATCCGGCAATGAAGTGAGTGTCTTATGGCTTTTATAGCACCCTTAAAGTAAAATTGAATTTGATTTTTAAAATTTACTTATATATCAGCTTGATCACCTCGGAATATAATTCTTCTTATGTTTGTTTTTAGATAAAAATGCCAAAACACTAATACTAATTATTTCATCCTGATCCTCAAATTTTATAAGTTAATAAAATACTATAAAAGTACCTGAAGACCGATCGGTACGCGCTCGAAGGGGAGAAAAAGTATAAAAAATGGAATTTTTATAGGGGGTACGCCCATAAAGTGGTGGTGATTGTCTTCTCTCATCGTCCCCTACAACTTTAATTGAAGCGCTCGGGGTTTAAATCAAACGTTCCCGAGATCGTCCGACAAACGAACAGACAGACATTACAAAAACAACTTGTTTTAAGTCCAGAAATGCCTCGTTTTAGCGTCCAAAAACGTCTTATTTTTTTACGTTCAAGAATGTTTTTTTGTGGTGCAAAAAGTACTCATTTTAAAACCCCCAAGAGACATCTTTGAGTCACTTTTAGGGGCTTTTTGAGACCATCAATTTTTCGTAAAAATTTCTCTACTTTTTATATCTTTGATTAAAAAACTTGAAATATCAAAAAGAATTTTAGTGCATTCAAGAAGGTGATAGTTGTACTATACAATTAGGAGTCCCCATTTTGATCCAAATATAGAGTTGTACAAGGATTTTACGTTACTTTTTATATGAAAAGCTGATTATGTCTATTGCCCTTTTTTTTAGCATAAAAATTTGACATCAAGACTTTATCTAACTTTAATTTATAAACGGTAAAATTGAGATTTAGAAAGCATTTTATACAAAAAATAGGGGACAGCTACCTCCATCCAAGCCAAGGGCCTAAAAACTGCTAAAATTTGAATTTTTTGCCAAATTTGGTTAGATAAAGTCGTAAACATAGATACACCATTACAACCATAAACATAGATGCAGCATAAAGTTTAAATATCGAATCTGGTTGATTATCTAAGAAAAATTCAATTATAAAAATAGCAACAAAATCTTGTTAAGAACATTCAAAATGGTAGTAAACCGAAATCAATTTAAAGATGTAAAAGAGTTGAACTCTAGTGAGGATCGAACCCTAGATTTTCAAAGCGAAATTGATCTTTCATGTTGATCAAAATATGGCATTACGACATTAGCCAACTTTTCGTTTCTCCAACCGACTTTCTCCAACCGACTTTCTCCAACCGACTTTATCC
>JAQGCP010000694.1:0-15232 GCA_034699885.1 Acrobeloides thornei | reverse complement strand
TTTCAAACGCAATTATCTCGAAAACTACAACGATTCGGAACATGCCGTAAAAACAAAAAATGCTCCATTTTTCATAATCTTTCCGAATATCAAATAAAAAATGACAACTTTTTCCCACTGGATTGGTTCTTTAATGCCCATAAAAAAATCAAAAGTACACAGCTTAGGGGCCGCGTTAAATATAATTAAAAATGCATATTTCTTTCTCAAATTTAAGCCATGCACATTTTCTCACACACAAAAAAGAAATATCATCTTTTTAATTGACGACTTTTTTGCTATAAATTCCGACAGCGTCTAAGGGGGCTTTTATCGGCTACATATTGCACATATGTTTTCTTGATAAATATGCATATTAACGAAAAGACTTTTCACGTACGACACACATTCACGCCACATACATACCGCTAGTATGTGCGGGGACGCCGAGAATTCTCTAAGACGGCAAAATCAAACCACTTGGGTTTAATGTTGTGTTGAGTGCCGGAATGGTTTAGCGTTTTGTATTTTTGTTCAGGAAATTTTTAATTTTTTGTGTTTTAATTGTGTTCACGTTTCTTCAATATTTATGATAAAATCGGGGAACCGAGCGCTTCGCTCGGAAGGAAAAAGAAGTTGTATTTATTACCCATACTACGGAGCTCGACATTCTGCCTCGTCACCTCAGCCTCGCTCCGAGTATATGTATTTCTAATTTTTTTAGGGAAGGGGCAAAAACATTCGATTTCTGCTGGGAATCGAACCTGCAAGCAATTTATATAAGCCTAGAGTCTTAGCCACTCGGCCATGAGGGTAACTTTTTAAATGGCATTATAATCCTACGTTAAAACACTTTGGAAGTGTGATTAACATATTCACTTGAGAAGTGTACACTTCGGAAGTATGTACACCATCCATATACTTCAGAAGTGTACACTTGCGAAATATGTTGCGAATCAAATACTTCTCCGCTACCCACTTCGCAAGTATGTGTATTGTTTAAATGTAAGTGTACACTCACTTTAAGCTCATACTACATACTTGTTGCACAGCACTGGTTGTGCCGTTTTCTTTTTTTCAACTCTGTTGTGCCAGTCACAAATGTTTTTGGAGAACAGATTTTCTGCGCCGTATGTCACTTTCTGCGTCGTATGTCAGTCCGTGTCGGCAGTTGATTCTTTTCATAATTGAATACGTGGTATATTTGAACAATTTTTGGTACTTGTGGTTTTTATGGGAGAAGATGAATTTGGCTTGTTTTTGTTGAAAATTTTTTACGGGTTCCAAAAACGCCAAAAAATGCAAAAAGTTTTGTATTAGCACCCGCACCCAAAAGCACCCATTGGTGGGTGCTAGTACCCATGGGTGTTTTTGGGTGCTAGCATCTATAGGTGCTGAATGCTGGTGGGTGCTAGTACCCATTGAGTGCGATGGGTGCTAGGTGCTAGCACCTTTTCGGACTCTGGTTTTAAACCATAATCTTAGAACCCCTCAATTTTTCTTTTAGCCTAAAAAAATTCAAATTGCTCTCAAATCAGTCCACAGCCCACAAAATCCAATTTTTTGCCCTAATGTCTTTCTGTTTTTTTTCCATTGAAAAAAGATGAACATCGACAATGAATTGCAAATTGTGCTTTTTGGCCGGAATTAATGGCCTTGTGCATTAAGTAGCCAGCACAGAACAAATTTCCCATTTATTCGGATCATGAAATGCAAATGAATGCCTTTTTCATCGGAAATTTTATTTTGCTAGCAAAATTTTGGAGCTATTGCACTTTAAGGTCACTTACAGGATCGTAGGTCGTTTTTGTTAGAAAAATGCCAAAATTTTAAATTTTTTCGTAAAAAGTGATGTTCTACAAAATTGTTCGCCGTGATCTCAGGAATTCAACGAGCTATCTCATAGTCCAATCGGATTTAAATTGACCGAGATATGGACTTAAATGTGTTTTTTCCCGTATTTTTTCGTTTTAAGGCCATATCTCGGGGGTGGGGTAACCACTTTTTGCATTGGAAGTAAATTCCAATTCGACAACCCTGAGGAGATATTTGACATACAAAATTGCATTAAAATTTTAAACGTGTTTGTGTATTGAAGCGAAGGGATTGATGCCGTTTGAATTCCTGATTCAAATTTGTTTATTGAAACAAATTATTTAAAAAAATCCATTTTGGCTCTCGCTTTTTGCTCATAAAGGGGTGGGTTCGAATCCCAACCCGGGCGAAAACTTTTTGCCTAAAGTCAAGTTTTCAAAAGCAAAAAATCATGCATAAAATGGACAAATTGGCTCGTTATTTTCCAAAAGTTGGAAATTCAGAATACTTTTACAGAAAAAGCTATGTCAAAATAAAATAGGTAGGTTTCATCTGAAACACCCTGCATTTATAAATTTGAATTTTGTTATGCATTGGCACGAAAACTTAGGAGCAATTTAATCACATAAAAACCTTCAGTTTAACTCAAATTAAATTACGGTAGTGAAAAAAGTTGCCCAGGACTTTATGCGCTACAAAATAGACTACTCTAAAAAAATCAATCCCATCTCCCTGGTCTTTTAAAAATTGTTATCATCCAATTTCAAGATCAAACTAAAAACATCTAAATAGTGTAAACGCTAACTAAACTCCTGATCTTTTCGAAGATCCTGGATACGTCACTGATATCATAAAAAATCATCAATTTCAAGGCCAAACTAAAAACATTTAAATATTATAAAAAGCCAATAAAATTTTTAAAGAAAACTCCATTTTATCAATTTTCAAAAAATGTACATTTTTATCAATATACTTGTGCTTCTATTTGCCGCTCAAACTAGTGGAACATGTCCATATTTGGGTAACGGAACGTTTTGTGACCCAAATATCTATACCATTTCAAATCAGACTTACAATTTGTGTTACTTGTATAAAAACGATTCAAATGCTTTTTGGTCTGATGGTCAAGAATATTGCGATCGTATTTCGTGGTCAATGGTGTCGATACATAATGCGTTCGAAAACGCAAATATTCGAAGTATGTAAATCAATGATGTAGAAAAAAATCCAACATGTACTAATTTCCCTGAATCAGGATCAAGAAAGCGTTTTCAAGCTTCGGGAATGCGCGCAATCGATTTTTCGCATGAAATTGCCCTCAGAAATATGATTTTGAGGAAAAAATTTATTCAGCCTTATCTGGCTGTATCAATGACAGATGAAAAAATTTAGACCAACTAAGAAATTTAACTTCCTCCACAATTTGGATTGGAGCTACTGATATGGTTGGTGAATGCATTGAGTGTGGCAGAGATTGTAAATTTATCTGGATCGATGGTTCGAGTTTTAATTATTCCAATTTTGCCCGACGTAATTTTTTATAAATAAAAATTTTCATCAAAAATTTTTTTAGCAGTTCGACCCGATGGAAACCACTATGTTTCCATGAATGTCACCGATGGAAAATGGTATGCTGTAGAATACGATAGTCCAGAAAGATACCCGTATCTATGCCACAAATATGTCCCAACAACGCCGGAAATGTATAAATGTCCTCCGGGAGCTTTTCCAGATAGGAATACCTCATTGGATTGTTATGATTATGATTGCTATCTGTATAATGAGACAAAACTTGATTGGCAATCGGCTGAAGAGGCTTGTATTCAACAAGGTGGCCATTTGGCAGAAATTTACACTTTACAGTAAAACGAGATGATTCTAAGTAAGTGTAGAGTTACTTTTATTTTAAAATATAGACATTTTAGGCAATTTACCTTCCTTGACAAAAAATCAAACCGAACGTGTCTGGATTGGACTATATTCCGATGAGTACGATCCAGATTATAATGGAAATTATGTTTGGGAATGGTACTGGGCCGATGATCCTCGAATAATTATTTTCGAATCAAAATTTAACAATTTTAATCCTAGTAAAAATTTTTATGTTTATTTCACGAAGTAACGACGGCGCGTCTTGTACGTAAAATCCTGCGAAAATATTTAGAATTTTTTGCAAAAAATTCAAAAAGTTTGTGTATTACAACGAAGAGCTTGTACACAAATTCAAATTTCAAACGCATTTATCTCGAAAACTACAACGATTCAGAACATGCCGTAAAAAATGCTCCATAATTCATGATCTTTCCGAATATATCATTTTTCATATGGCTGTAACTAACTGGACTGGTCCTTTAAGGGGAAATGTGAATGTGCCCCCTCCGAAATCGAAGAAAATTAGCTAATTTTGACATTTTTTGGGCTCATACCTCATCCAAAATCTAATTCGTGCTACATTCTTGCTAACAATTTTAGATTACGACATACCAAACGCTGGATTCACTGGCACATTTGATATCTCAAATGGGCAATGGTATTCAACTCAAAATAGCACTAAATTTTCGTTTTTGTGCAAAGTTCCGCTTCTACATTCATAAAAATTTCTAATGTTTAAAGAACCAGTCTACTTTTGGGGAAATTATGTCATGTGATAGAGCGCAAAATTTGGAGCATTTTATGTTTTTAAGGCACTACTTGAAAATCTAATCGTAAAAAGTTATGATCGAAACAAAATTGTGAATTTTAAATTTAAATGAGTTTGAACATTGAAGCGAAGAGCCGGTACTCAGGGATCAATAAAAATTTTCATTGAAACGATTTAATAAATCATTATAAAATCAAAATCCTTGATAATTTAGGAAAAAAGAAAGATGGCGTTTTTTATACCTCATCGAGACGGATAAAATGACACCATAATTATTGAATTTGAAAATTTTTTGTGTTATTGAAACGAAAATTCTGAATCAGAATTTTTGTTTCAATAACCTAAAACATTGTTCAAATTCGATAATTTTGATGACATTTTATCCGTCTCGTCGAGTTATAAAAAATACTGTATTTATTTCTTTCTAAATGTTCAAGGATTTTGAATTTTATAATGTTTTATTAAATCGTTTCAGTAAACAATCTGATTGATGCCTGAGTGCCGGCTCTTCGCTTCAATGTTCAAGCTCATTTGAATTTAAAAATCACAATTTTGTTTCGATCATAACTTTTTACTGTTAGATTTTCAAGTAATGCCGTAAAAACAAAAAATGCTCCAAATTTTATGCTCTATCACATGGCATCATTTCCCCAAAAGTAGACTGGTCCCTTAATAACCGAAAGTTTATTGTAAATAAAATATAGTCATTTATCTAGATTAACCATACAAAAATAAAAAATTGATATGTCGGAAACAGCAGGCTATTAGCACTTTGATACATTTGCTAAAACATTTCCATCATCATATTCTGCTGTTTAGTAGCCTTTTCTTCTGGGTTTGCATTATTTTGTCAGCCTTTTCTTTCTAGGCTTTCAAGAGTGCAGCATGGGCTTCACAGGTGGACAAATAGGGGGAGAGGGAGTCTCATGCCGGGTAGGGTCCAAACATTTTTTGCGACTTTTTTATAGCCGCGCTCCGCGCGGCGACCAAAAATAAAAAATGTTTGTAAATCCTTCCTATTAGTAAAAACCCAGCGCCGCAGGCGAAATTTTTCTGGAAAAATGCCTGTTTTTATGCTGAAAATGCTCTGGAAATTACAATTTATGGTTAAAAAATGTGGAAATTTGTGATATTTTTGGTAAACTCGGTTACGACTTTATCGACTTTCAAACTTATCGATTTTTTTGAAAAAGCGCAGCCTGGGATCTGCGCGAAATTATTTTTTTCAGTATCCGACGAGGTTTTTTATATCAATAAAAATACATTCTGATTCATTAGTTTATTTTATTCAGTCATCATTTGTGCACAAATTTATGAATATTGAATGTTTACACATTGGGAAAAGCCAAGAAATTTTCTTTTATAAACTCATGCAAAATCAAAAACCTTATCATTTTCTTTGCCTTTTCTATTTTATATTGTAGTTTTTGTTCTTTAATTATATAGCTTGTTTACTTTCATTCTATGGGTTCATCTAACAGGTGATTTTGATTAATCTTAAACAGAGGCGTAGCCAGACTCCTGGAGGATAGTGTAGTCGATGTTTGAAAAATTAGCAGTTTTTGGAAAAAAATTTCAGATATAGGGGCTCTACTGTAGTTCATTTTTGTTAAATATGTAACTTTATTGAGCAAAAATGATTTTTTTGACAAATAATCGCATTTTTGGCAAAAAATAACTATAAATGGTATTTTTTGGACAAAAATTTCATTTTTTAAAAGCAAAAATTATCCATTTTTGGTGAAAAAATGTCATTTATTATTGAAGAATTGAATAAATGGGCATTTTTTCAAAAATTTACAAAACTGAAAAACACATTGGCCCTACAGGTTAGATATTTGAAGTTCATCATTATTTTAGCTTGCCTTCCTCTCTACAATATCCCAAGGGTTACATTGGACGAGGTTGTTTATTTATTTATTAAAACACAAAAATTCAAAGTTTAGAATAGTGATGCACAAGTTACAATTAGTGGCTTTCCTTGTCACCGACCAGAAATATTTTTCAATCTTTTCGAATTTTTTCGATTTTTTTTCGAAAACCGTTAGCAATTTTTTCAATTTAAAATCAACTAACATTTGTCATATATATCATATTTTATTATAAAAATTGTTTATAAGGCTTTGATTTTTATTTTAAAATTTTTGCCATTGATTACGTAATCTTGGGAGGGGAGAGGGGTGGTAGCCAAATAATTACGGTTGATTACAGGGAGGGGGGGGGGGTCAAAAAACCGAAAATTTTGATTACGTAATATCTGGATGACACCTTATATTTCTTGCCGGTGACAAGGATTGGCACTTTGTAACTTGTGCATTCCTAGTTTAGGATATGCCATCCAAGTTCCCCATGAATTACATAAATGTATCGGTTTTATTGGATTACCGCGAACTGGAAAAACTAGATTGATTTCGATTTTAAGTGGAAGGACAACAAAGGATTTAGAACTTGGTTCTTCGTCATCAAGTTTGAAAGATAAAATTTCAAGTTTTAGATTCTATTCCATGCACTAGCATTAATAGTGGGAGTTTTATTCGAATGTATGAAATCGTTTATCCAGAATTAGGCACAAAGGAAAAATCACTTGAAGAAAAAGTTGAAATTTTTAAAGAATTTTTTATGTAAGATATTATAGAGTATTCTCATAATAATAGAAAAACTAAACACCATGGTGTAGTGGCAAGCGAACACTTTACCCTCAAATGGTCGAGGGTTCGATCCCGACAGAGCATCATTTTTTTAAATACATTCAAAATAGTTGTTAAATGAGACCTCTCATTTAACTTTTTCATTCTCCTCCTCGAAATTTATTCATCCATCCTCCATGGGTCTGTCCCCCCCCCCCCACTACTGTGCATGTATGTATGCGCGATAACAGACTTTAATGAGATTTTTTCCTGCAAGAAGTGATCTATATTTTTTATTAATCAGATTTTTTAGAGCATATGGATTAAACCATTTAAAATTTTTATTCATTGTCATTCACGAGCTTAATGAATCTGACATCCTTATAATGAAAGTCGCTCAAGAAAATGGCGTCCATATTGCCATCATTTCAACCAAATTTGATAATTTTACATTAAAAATTAATGGAAAACACGATGAAAATTTTTTACAGGATCAAATTTTTCATGGTAAAAACCAATTTTTTATAAATTGAAAATTTTTTAAAGAAACCAGACAAATTCAAGAAAAGTTGGAACATTATGCACCGATCTTTGATCCGAATTTTTTTGAGTCACCAGAATTTCGGAACTTTTTCATATCATTCAATGGATTATCTGAAGCTTTAGGAAGAACTAAAGATGATGACATTAAAAAATGTGAAATAATAGCAAACGAGCTTAGTTTAATTGAGTTTTTCAAGAACAAGCTAGATATCGATTTGAATAGTCTTGGGCGAGATAATAGTCAATCTGGTTTAGATTCGAAAAAGAAAAAATCTCATCAATATGGCACATTTTTTGGCAATACATATCCTTCTAAGGTATGAATCTAAAGGGGAAGAGAAAGGGTTTTTATCAGAGGTCGAAGTTGGGCCATGATATCTGGGCCTCACGGACCGAAGCCTGGGCCCAACGGGCCTAAGCCCGCTATCCAGGCTCGGGTCTTTTGGACCGGGCTTGGGCCCGTTTCGACTTCTGGTCTTAGCCGTCTAAAATATTGGACTGGTAGCGATTGGGGATTTGAACCATGCATATCTAAATTATATTTATTATCCGAGCCCTTAGGCATTGAGCCAGCTAGCCAATGGATGAGACCTCTTCATTTGGCCAAATCACTACTTCTTTTATGCACATCGGTCTTTACTATTTCACCGGCTACACTATCAAAAATTGGTGGATTAAAAAATTAAAGGATCCCACTTAGCTTTTGGTCGACTTCAGAACAGGGGTACGACAAGTCCGTGATTTTTACGGTTCGGCGCGGGCTTTAAAAATATACAGCCCGACCCAATTTTAAAAAAACGATGTCCGGCCTGGGCAAGTTCGTCGCTTCAAAAATCCGAGGTACCCAAAAGTACTTAATTTTTTATTACCCACCCAATCGACATTTTTTCTTGTTGTGCTAGTAAATATATTTTATGGTTTATACTTTATGCATTGTATATGATTTATACTTTATGCATTGTATATGATTTATACTTTATGCATTGTATCCATAATTTTGTGTTCCTAATTTTTGCGTGCTTTGATCTTTATTGATAAGAAATGTTTTATTTTAGAACGATTTGGATCTTGAAGAGAAAGAAAGCGAAAATTCTGGAACCAAGAAAATTTCTCATGAACTCGCTTCTTTGAGTGTTGCAGACCTTTCAAACGATTTTCCTAATTCTGGAAAATCTCCAACTACCAAATTGGCTATATCGACCACCCAGAATTGCACTAAAAGAACTAGAAGTGTATCCGAAAAAGATAGTTTTATTACAATTTCGAAACAAGTTTATTGATATGAATTATATAAAAAATTAAGAAAGTACTAGTATGATTTGGGTAGCCTCATCCAAAAATTGTAGTCCCACTATTTTTAATGAAAAAAATGATGGATTTAGTGAAAATTTGAAAATTTTTGGTGCAGTATTCAAATCATACTCGTGCCAACCAGGGCTGTATTCCGGTTCGTGAAAAAATAGATTATAAAGGGAACCATATTTTTTGATATTACAGAATTCCGGGGGCGAAACTCATGGAAGTCCTGGGTAGGCTAATGTCATCAGTGGCGTAGCCAGGATATTTTGTCAAAAATTATTTTTTGCATTTTTAATGGGAAAAATATGAAATATTTTTTCTGTTGGATCACCTATGATTTGGCTTTATTTTTTGAAAAATTAAAAAATTTTGACCTACCCCGATTTTTTAGGCCGATTTTTGTGATTTTTTCAGAAAATGTGCCTCCTTCTCGGTTTAAAAAGAATTTTTTTACGAATATAAAATTCCATCTTTAAAAATTGTCAAAATCGAAAATCCATTTAAAAATCTTTTAAAGGTGTACTTTGTAGCCGCATCTCGAAAAAAATTTATTTTTACAAAAACGACTCTATTAGGGGTAAAATCATGCGAAAATCGATTGCGCGCATTCCTGAAGCCTGAAAATGCTTCTTGGACCCTGATTCAGGGAAATAGATGTGTGTATTGAAGCGAAAATCGAAAATTTTTCGAATTTCTCCCTCAAAATCATATTTCTGGGGGTAATTTCATGCGGAGAATCGATTGCGCGCATTCCCGAAGCTTTAAAACGCTTCCTTCACCATGAACTAGGGAAATTGCTAAAAATTTTTTAAAAAACATGTTTTCAAGCGTTTAAAGAGATTTCTTTATAAATTTTCCTAATTCATGGTGAAGGAAACATTTTCAAGCTTCTCAGTCAATAAGATCAATTTAAAATTGATCATATTGACGAAGAAATCATGTTCAATAAAATTTTTTTCAAAATAAACTATTTTTCATGAACTTTATTTCCAATAAAAATTAACTGGTTTTATCTAAATTTTTGGCATAATCAATTTTACATTCTCCTTTCTTCTCCCACCATTCTTCAATGTTCTGAACTCTGTTAGGTAATTTCTTTGAAATTCTTTCACACAAGCGGCAAAAGCATGATTCATATTGACCATCTGATTCTTCGCCTTGTTTTTCATAATTTTTGTACCAAGACAAATAACTAAAATCATTCATATAATCTGAGTATAGTCAGTTTCACGAGAAATGTGCAAAAAAGTTGATGTTAAAGTGTAGTGTATAAGGAAGCGACCCATCCGATCTGACAAGTTGAGCAACGTTGGGCCACAGATTCGATCCCGCTTCATTTAAACTTGCTTTCAAAAAAATTTATTTTGGCACTATTATTTTTCCATGAAAACCTTTGGAAAAATCTTTTAGATTTTTAACATTTTTTCAAAAGTTTTCATGGAAAAACAATAGCGCCATCATGTTTCTCGCATAAAAATGTGGATATGCAAAAATTTTCATGAATTTTGACAACAAAATAAAAATTACTTTTGGGCGCGGAATCGAACTCGCACTCTATGAGTGAAAGCCGAGCACGTTAGCCAATAGGCCAGGGGTCAATTCACAAACCCCATGATATGGTACTCGTTTTGAAGCGCTCGGCGAGCTGAGTCGATTGGCGTAATTTTTTTCAATTTTGACCCTTGCATGCATCTCCCTCGTTGGTGCTTCATACGCTATGGAGTGCAACTTTTATGTACTCTTCTTGTGAAGCAATCATGATGTTTGGAGGCGAAAGGTCAGCGTTGAGAACTTGTCCCTGATTTTTGTATACAAGAGAGTTTATAAGATTACTTTTTATATTCGGATGGATTTCTCATCAAAAAATTGAGATGTTCAGCTAAACTTTCCACACTCTTAAAATCGTCTGCAGCAATAAAATATTGCCCGGGCACAACATTTTCTGCTATTTTCCTATTTAACACAATAGGTACAATCAACCTTTTCAATCTCCAGAATTTTTCTGTCACATAATCATTGCATATCGAGTTTTCAAAAGCCAGGTAAAAATAGTGTTGTTCTGAACATTTTTTAATCTAAAGAAAAGTTTGAATATCTAACCTATTTGTTCATTTTCACAATTTTGATCACAGCTTTTATTATTGCACTTTCCGAGTTGAGTAATATTTATAAAGTTTCTCAATTTTTCAGCGTACCATTCTCGACCAGAACGAGATTTGCAATTTGAGACAAGATAAAGTATGGGCAAGCGTTTTTTAGAAACTAATGAATCAACCTAAAAAATGAGTCAGTTTAAAAACGAGCATTTTCAAAAAAATTTTCGCCAAAAATTTTTCCCTGCCCTGGTTTTTCTTATATGTGTTGCGTTAAAAAAATCGGATTTTTACGGCTTTTGAGCGATGTTTTTCAAAATTTTAAATTTTCACCAAAATAACCCTGGGATTTCGAACCCCCGACCTATAAGTGAAATTCTATCACACTAACCAATCGGCCATGTGATTCTGTAGCCGTTGAATACAATTTATATCTCGTTTCACTCGTCTCGCTGAGCTGAGTCTAATGGCATAACTCGTTTTTATAATTTCGAGTTTTCGCTAATTTTTTGCCAAAACAACCGCCATGTCTTACTTCCTCATCTGTGAAGACATTATTTTCTTTAGTTTTCATTGTTATAGAATTCATAAAACCATATGGACAATAAACATCACTATCGACTCGATATGTCATTGATAAGTTGAAGTAGTCGCTTGGCAATGCATTGAAATTTAAATGGGTATGTGGCGGAGATTCCATGTTAAAAAACACTTTATATGAATCTAATTGCGGTTCAGGAAGATGTTGTACATTTAAATCTCGGATATGGAAAACAACAGCATTTGCATGATCTCCAAAACTATACAGGGTGGTCCCAAATTTCGTGATCACTTTTACATTCGATATAATTTGATGGATATATTCAATATAATGTTTTGAAAATCATCCGTCTGGGGGTGATTTTATGCGGGGAGTCGATTGTGCGCATTTTCTTTTTTTTATATCTGACCCTGATTCAGGCAATTTTCGCATCAATATATCATAAACTTCATATTCAAGTCAGTTGTTATTTTGCATTTTTAAATAAAATAATAATTTTCTCGGGGTAATTTTATGCGAAGAATCTATTCGCGCATTTCCGAGTTTTGCAAGCTTCCCTGATCGTAAAATTATCCCACGAAAATAATTTAGAAAATCCAAATAGCTTCCCTGAATCAGGAAAAGTTGTGATAAGTCTCAGATTGAAGCAGAGTCAGGTTAAAGCGAAAATTGCCTGAATCCAGGTTAGATATAATTTTTCATGCTTTGAAAATGCGCGCAATCAGCTTCTCATATAAAATTACCCCCCAGATGGATGATTTTCGGGTAAATATTCAACAAATTATATCGAATTAAAAAGTGATCACGAACTTTGGGACCACCCTATAATATCGACATGAATTTCTTGCATAAAATGAGATTTTAGCGCGATTTTTTCAAAAATGTTCAAGCTTTTAAGAGGTAATATCTCGAAAGTTCGAACTTCCCGCGGAACTAGACAAACTTAGCTCAAAATATGAAACTTGGACCCAAAAGAAACACATTGGTGCATTTGACGTGGCGTGCAACAATAAAAATATCCATCTTTTTTGCAAAAACCTAATTTTTCGACTACTTTTTCTATTATATGATCCCATACACCCAATATAAAAGTTGTAGCCCGCGTTACTAGCTTTCTAGCGACACCAAGATAATAAATTTTGGATTTAACCATCAAGAGTTATGTTCAAAATACTAAAGTGTAATAAACTTCAGGAATGCCCAAATTGCCTAGAGGCCAAAATGGACATTTTTTAAGGTTGCACACCACCTCAAATACACCAGTGTTTCTTTTGGGCTTTTTTTTCATATTCCTAGCTCAATTTTTCTAGTTCCGCGGGATCTCCAAAAAGTTCGAACTTTTGAGACATTGACTCTTAAATTTTCACCAAAATAAACCTATAGGGAGTTTCATTGTGAAAATCGATTGCACTTATTGCCGAATCTTGAAAATGCTTCTTTGATTCTGATTCAGGGAAGAGATGTGTGTATTGAAGCGAAAATAAGCAAATACAGAATCAGGGACGCGTTTTCATGTTTGACAATTGATTTCTCGATAGATGGATGGATGGATGGATTGAAAACCCTCTCATACATGGGCAAGTCGGAAGACCCAAATGCGTTACATTTGTCTTCCAAAAAAACAATTTTTAATATTATAAACCAATAACTTTAAAAAATGAAACAAAAGAATGTGTCGCAGGTAGGCGCTTCGCACCGTCCTACGATACAATTTTACCCCCTCCTCTCACATCCAACTGCGTCACGTTTTCTAAATTTGACCCTCTTGCGGCGTTATGGGGTGGGTCGACCCACCCCTTGTTCAAGTATGAACCCTCTATAGGATTTTCTATCTACCCCCTATAGGGTTATTTATCCAGATAGAAACCCATTATAGGGTTTTCTATCTGTAAACTTAAATAGTCAAAATAAAACAGCTTGAAAATTTTTGAAAAAATCGCGCAAAATTGCCATTTCTTGGAACACCCTTATATCACTTACTTTTGATCATTCGTATAAATACATTGATAGGGGCATGAAGGCAATCTTTGTGCAACAGTAAAATTATCACCATAATATTTTGTCCAAACTAAGATCACTGGCAACAGAGATTGATATTCTAATAAAAGACCTGTCTGACGAATAATATATGAGTCACAATCAAATAGGTGGAAAGTGAGGATTCATATTTTTCGAGTTGAAAACCCCTTGAATTCGAAAAGGTCTAGTCATTCGACTCACAAGGAATGCTCATTAGCTGTAGCGCGGATATAGAAAATCGGCTAACATAGAGTGAAAGTTCATGAAAATGGGTAATTTAAAAAATTTTTGGAGATGCATGAAACAAAAAATTTTGAGTATAAATTTTTGCTCCATTGATTTAAAAATTTTTTTGAAAATCAAAATTTTTGACCTAGTGGGATCGAACCTGCTAGCCCAACGTTTGTTAAACAGATCGGACGGCTTGTCCACTTGACTATGCAGTATCCAACTTCTTTTTGCCCAACCGCTGAAACAGACTATATGGTGCGACAACTTTTTGTGACTCTTCTCGTGAAACGGATTATATGGGGGTATTGTTTAATTATATTTCTAAAAAAGCTAAACAAACGAGATATAGCTTCGCATGTATCGGTGCCGACCCATTCTTGCATTTGATTCCAACCTTTTTCAACAGACATATCGTAGTTTTCAAAAGCGATGGGTACTTTAACATACTTTGATAAATCGTCACACCAAAAACGCATTTGTCGCTAAAAATTTTCTCTAAAAAAACTATGGGCAAAAAATTTTACATGTAATTTTAAGGGGAATTTACTTTTACAATTTTTTATGATTCGCTAAAATAAAAATTTTGACCGTGATGGGATCAAACCCGCGCCTATAACATGAACGGCAAGCGTCCTAGCCATTCGGCCATGCGCGCCCCGTTTTTTGGAGCCTCGCCATGTTAAGTAAGAATATAACTTACGGCTAATATATCGAATATGGGTATATGCAAGGTTTGACCCAAAGTAAATTTATTTCGATAGATCTCGATGAGAGAAATGTGGTGCTGCAAAAATTTTTCAGGGGAGAATTTTCTTCGAGATTTTATGCCATTTTGAAGTCACGTACCTCATTAAGGTAACTGACTTTCACAAGCGTCTAACTTTTTATAGAAAAATGTTTTTGGCACAATTTAAAAAGCAAGATATTCACCAATCCACGGAATAACTTTATCATCTTACAAGTTTTGATTTGAACATTTAGAAAAGTTTTGAGCGAAGTTGAAGTTTATCAGTCATTTTTGATACAAAATTTTGTCTGCTTTTAGCCTAACTTTTTTCTAATAATTATTTTTAGCTGATTCTTTTTTTATTAGTTAGCCATGTTTTCTACTACCAAAAACAGCGGTATCGTCCTGGATGATATTTTTTTGAAAAATTTTTTTAGGAGGAGTACATACCTCCTTATATTATGCCAATAAGTGGGATCGGCCCAAAACAACTGAGTCATATCATGAAAACGAATATACTCATATTTGATAAAGTCTGTTTCAACCCACAATTTAATCACTAATATCCCGACCCCGGTAAGATGGCAGGCAACATTAAGGTTTGCAGGTCGACGGTTCGAATCCTCTTAAATAAGTTGGTCCCGCATGTTCGATCCCCGGACATCTAAAACTTTTGAAGTTCAAAAAATTCTTTTACAAACAATGGAGCAAAAAATT
>JAQGCP010000693.1:0-15241 GCA_034699885.1 Acrobeloides thornei | reverse complement strand
GGCGATTTCATCGTACCTTTACGTTAATTTTACGATGGCACGATGATTTGGTACGATAGCTTGTGGGGCCGTCGTACCATCGTACTACAGCTTGTGCCGTGCTTATGGCGACCCTAAGCATTAAAGAATTCGTTTCGTAGCAAAATTTAAGCTGTTCCCATTTTTTGCCCACTTTACTGTGTTGTGCGAGTAATTTTTGAAAAAAGTTGTCTGGTCATGATACTTCAGATTTATTTTTGAGGCAAAATCAAATCGACTTAGGTGGGATTCGAACCCCCCGAGACCATTAGACTCGAATCCGGGAGCACTACCACTGAGCCAAGTTTACGCTAAAATTCAAGTTCAAATTTTCGTTGTAATGCACAGAATTTCGAATCGCCAACTTCACATCGATATTTATCTCGACAACGAGAACGATTCAGAGGTTGCCGTCAAAACAAAAAATGCTCCATTTTTTCATAAATTTTTTCGAATGCTTCCCTGATTCAGGGAAAGGGGGTGTATTGAAGTGAAAATGGACCAACATTCAGATTTTCGTCGGAAAAACGGCTGTTTTTAATTTATAGGTCTCAATAGATTTTTTGAAAAAATTCAATTGTCGGAAAAGCGACAAGGAGACTGAAAAACCGACTAATGTGTCGGTATTTTTGCCATCTTTACGCAGCCCCATGGGGCTGCGTGAAATAGGGCCAGGGAAGCGGATGCGAAAAATCGATTTTTAATAGCAAAATCTTACTACTAATACTTCTAATGTCTGTACTAACATCAATCAATCTTTTACAGGTTAACTCCAAACACCCACCTGGCTGGATAGTCGTGTAGAGGACGGAATTCTAAGACATTTTGTGAAAAAATGATCATTCTAGCATTTTGGAAACATAAGTTATGAAGCTTTGAAGTTTTATAAGGGATGGCATCCCTTGTGGTCATTTGTCGGAAAATCGGTCTTACATGTTTAAACGTGTAAAAAATATTGAATCACTCGGTGGCGTAGCTGTGTCGCGGCCGAGCTCCTCACACTCAGTGGCATAGTCGCGTAGAGGCAGAAGGCCGCGCGCTATCCTCTAATGGAAATTTATGTCTGTGTGTTTGTTTATCTCAACCATCTTTTACAGGTTGACTTCTAACCGTGCGAACTTTTGCAATTTGGGCTATTTAGGACAGGGTTACCATTTCTACTTATTAATAAGAATTCTACTTATTTTGAGAGGCCAAATCTTATTATTTTTAGACATACTTATTAACTCTATGTCGCAAAATGCAACAATTTCACGACTGTTAGATGCGCTATTAGACACAGACGGCCTTGTAAGTGTTAAACATGTAAATAATCGTAAAATTACTCAGTGGCGAGGCCAGAGGCCGAACTGCGTAGTACAAGCTTCCCCATCCCCTCAATCATATACTCGGTAGCTGTTTACACAATTCCTTCCGAGCGCTTTAGCGTTCGGTATCCCGGTTCTGTACATAATCCTGTAAGTGCCAAAAGCATTCGGTTCCCAATACTGTAAGTAAAAAAAGGTATTTTTTATTTAATCGAATACTCGTGATAAAAAATAATTTTTTTAATCACAACACTTTTTATTATCCTATACACGACATACCACAATATGACATAGCATTGAAATTCCATATATAGCATTTTATGCCCATAAAAGTACCAGCATAGACACTTGCAGAGGATTTAAGCATACTGTTTAAAATTAGTGTTTAGAATTGGTATAAAAAATACTTAATGGAATACTAGTCGTTGTTGATATTGTTGACGTCGTGGATGTTGTTGTTGGGCCAGTCCTTGCCGCAGACAGCAGCTGCTGTGTGGCCCAATCAGCTGCTGCGTTGATCAAACAGCAGCTGGCCCGTTATCGTCGTGGATGTTGTTGTTGTCGTGGGTGTTGTTGTTGTTGATGTGAATGTGTTTGGTTGAAACGTTGATGTGGCCGAAGTGGTGGCTGTCAGGCACATAGCGAAGGGGGTAATCCGGACAATTGCCCCCCCCCATCAGGAAAAATTTTGAAAAAAATCATAAGAGTATCCCTTATGTTTTTGTCCAAAACCACAGGCAGCCTGTTGATTGTGGTCAAAATTTTGAAAAAGTTTAAAAAAACCACAGGTAACCTGCGTATTTTGGACTTTGGGTCATTGCCCCCGTCAGGAAATCCTGGCTACGTGCTTGGTCCCCCCCCTCTCAATTGTGTAGTAGCTCCACAATTTTTACGCTCGAGCATTTGTTGATGGATGATATTTTTTGCACCTAAATGTCATTTTTAGGTACAAAAAATGTTTTTTTAGGTGCAAAAAAGTGAGATTTAGGTGCAAAAAAATATCATCCTTTGTTGTCTGTCAATAAAAAAGAGCACCGCTTCTTAGTTTCATTCATTTTGAAGCGATTTCTCTGTTATTTTTCAAAACTTTGCTCTCGATTCAGTCATTGATCTCGTCACCCCAGCTATTGATCGATATCCGACCTCAAAAGAGTTCGTCTCAATCTTCGATTGTGTAAAAATCCGCGGGCAATGTGTTTGCTTAGCTTGTCAAATTTTTGATCTCCAACATAAAAGGTTGAAGCTATGAAAAATATCAAACATGAGTTGTTCATTTTTCTCGATGGTGTCATATTTGTGACAATTTCCGGGAGAATAAATGAATAATTTGTGAGAAATAAATTCTCTTTCTCATAAATATAGAAAAATTACAAGTGTCGCGTTCTTTTATTATACATTGATTAGGCATGCGAGTTTGTTATATATTTTTGAAATTTTAATTCAATATTCTATTTGTTTTTTAGTATTAGAAGAATAGAAAGTCGATAAAACAGGCTAAACAACATTTGGTAAGAAAGTCTTCTTATTCATACATGTCAAGACTACGCCGACGAGTAAGTACTAGATTTGTTTCTAACAGTTATTAAAATTAAGTAGAAGTGATTTAGGGGGTTTAACTTATCAAGGGGCAAAAGTTCGGGGAAAAACATCCAAAAGTTCGGGGACAACCGACAAAAATTCAGGGACACTTTTTTTGAAAAATTTATCGGATTTGAAAATCAGAAAAAATGTCAAAAAATCAAATTTTAGACTCAAAAATCAGATTTTCACTAGATTATACTGCCCAAAATCAGAACATTTCTGATAAACCAAACCCATTCCGAGCCCCTTTTTATATAAAAACTTTATATTGTTTAGGGAAGCAGAGATTCCAATTACAGTAATGAAGTTGACGACTTTAACCTTGAGCAAAGAAACCGAGAGACTATTAAAAGTAATGCTGAAAGGCAAGCTACGCAGCAGTTGGAAAATGCAAAAGTATACTCTAGACTTTTTTCCCTGCTTTTAAATCTCCCATTTTTAGTATAATCCAGTCTTATTCGCAGTTTGTACAAATGTCGATTTTGATGGCTCAATCGATGACGATTCCCCGGTGCATGGCTGTGCCATTTCGTTTAAAGCAAAAGAATTTCTTCATATTAAAGAAGTATTGAGTTATACCATAATTTTCCGGCTTTTCAAAATTGCATTGAGAAGAAAGTCTCGTATTTTTATCTGAAAATCACCTTATGGGGGTAATTTTATGCGGAGAATCGATTGCGCGCATTTTCGAGGCATAAAAATTTTTGCCTGACCCTGATTCAGTTAATTTTTGTTTCAATTCAGCGTATTTTTCCCTGATTCAGTGCCAGGGAAGTATGTTGGATTTTTGTGGAAAATCAAAATTTCATACGAGTTTTAAAATATGATGGTCTAACTAGTTATATAGATGTTTTAAAATTTGTCTACTTATTCTATATTTTTTGTAGAAATATAATAATGACTGGTGGATAGGCAGATTAGTAAAAGAAGGATGTGAGCTCGGGTTTATACCTTCGCCTGTAAAGTTGGAAAATATTCGGCAGCAGTCTTCAAAAGGAACTGCAAAATTGTAAGCAGATATATTATAAAAAGCTCACAATACAGGGTTTCTCAAAATAAAGGGAACATCTGTAAAATTTTGTGTTGTATTCCTCGATGTTTTTTGTGCCGGAGTTCTCGATGTTCTGTTTCTATCTCTTCATAGTCTATCCACACTCACAAAATCTCTCTAAACTAACCCCTGTATTTTCGGGGGTTAACCCTCAAATCTGATTGAAGATTAACCCCGTAAATACAGTTGTTAACTTAGAGAGGTTTTATAAGTGTATCTTCATTGGTTCCTATTTCTTCGTATCGCTTAATATCTTTGAACACTGTCATCAACAGAATATCGAGAAGCCTTGAAATTTCTCGTCTCCGAACACCTCTTTGATGCATTTTAATGAATATCAGGTCTTAATTCCTTCATTTTTAATTAAAAAAGAACTAAGAGACAAAAAAAGAAAATCATGCGTAAAATAAAAATTTCCAGGTATTCCCTTTATTTTGAGACACCCTGTACATGTTTGCCCGAAAAGTGCAAGCTGGGAGAGGCATAGAAGTCATCCCAAATTGTGAGAAAAAACTATAAAAAATTATTTAGTAAAACATCATCGAGTACTTCCAACTTGGGTGCTTTGGACAATATGATGCCTAGAAGCGGCTCGCGTGGTTCTACGCCACCAACACCGGGTAATTTCCTATATTCTTACCGCCAATAACTCATCTTAGGCAACGAAATGGATGACGAAGAACACAGCAAAAAGATTACCAGTTTAGTGACAACGCCACCACCTTCAAAAGAAAAGAAAAAGCTCATGTTCAAAAAGCAAGAAAACATTCCTCCCTATGATGTTGTGCCAACGATGCGGCCGGTTGTCCTAGTCGGCCCATCTTTAAAAGGTTACGAAGTGACAGATATGATGCAAAAGGCCGTTTTTGACTATTTGAAGCACAGATTTGAAGGAAGGCAAGATTTACCAGTTTATTTTTTATAGTAAAAAAATTTTGCAGAATAATTATTACACGGGTAACTGCAGACATTTCATTAGCCAAACGCTCATTGTTAAACAATCCGACTAAACGTGCAATTATGGAACGTGCTAATTCGAGATCTAGTAATTCTTTAGGTGAGCAAGAAGCTACAATAGCTGAAAAAAAAATCGCGTCTGAAAAGCTTTTCTAGAAGTCGAGATAAACTGTTTTGAAATTTGATCGAAGTTTTTTTCCGCTACTGTACTTGTAATCGCACTATAATCCGTTTCAGCTCGGACTTAAAAAAAAGCTGGATCCAAAATCCGAAAGTCGTTTAAACGGACTATAGTGCTTTTTCATATCAAAATTCTGAACACTACTTTTAGCCGAAATCCAAGCTGAAATTGAAAGAATCTTCGAATTGGCTCGTTCAATGCAATTGGTGGTGCTAGATTGTGATACAATCAATCATCCCTCTCAACTTTCTAAAACTTCACTAGCTCCAATTCATGTATATATCAAGATTAGCTCACCGAAGGTTCTGCAAAGGCTAATCAAGTCTAGAGGCAAGACCCAGACTCGGAATATGAACGTTCAGATGGTCGCAGCCGAAAAACTCGCTCAATGTCTCCCGGTATGCATCGACATATACGGATGACCACATGCATATTTAGAAATGGGGGAGGGGGGGGGGTAAAATAAAGTAAAAAAGGGAGGAGGGCATTCGCTAGAATCAGTAGCGTAGCCAAACTCCAAGTTGGGAGCCTTTTCAAAAAAATTTTTATCTTGGTCCCCCAGTGACATAGCCAGGGGCTATAGCTAGTGATGCTTCGAAATCTGTTACATGTTTTGAAACATGTAACAGATTTCGAAACACCACTAGTTCCACACCCCCTACTGTGTAGTAGCTCCAAAATTTGTAGGAAATGTTCGATGTGATACTGGATGAAAATCAATTAGAAGACGCCTGTGAGCACTTGGCGGATTACCTCGAATCGTATTGGAGGGCGACACATCCACCAGTTCGGTCACCACCCCGTATAAAACGAGGTCCGATGTCGGCCCGCGGTCCTTCCACTTTATATACTCCTCAACAAATGATGCAAGGTGTTTTGAACTCGCCCACTTCACAACCTCCACTTGCCTCGAATCCGATGTTTTCGAGTACGAATGGCGTTATGGATGCGGGTACTTCACAACGAGTACCAACCATTGCAGTTCAACAAGTAAAAAACTGAAACTATCGTTATCTACAGGGTGTTCGAAAAAAAACCGAAATTTTTCATGTTTTCGAACCGAAAATTTTTCCCTAAAATCCTAAAAATGACCCATATAGGGGTAAAAAATCGATTTTGTGCATTCCCGAAACATTGAAAATGCTTCATCTCGGATCCTGATTCAGGAAAGTAAGTGTGTAAATTTGTATGTTCAGCTTTTATATACACACTTACTTTCCTGAATCAGGATCTGGGAAGCATTTTCAAACTTCGGGAATGCGCGCAATCGATTTTTCGCATAAAATTACCCCTAAATATGTTACTTTTAAACAATTTTTTTCGATTTTTGACCCTGGGATGATCCCCCTCATCCACAATAGCTCCAAAAATTATTTTTTTCAGCCAAGTCTTCCGATTGGCAGCAATGGGATGACCGGTTCCACGAGTGCCTTGTATGGCGGACAACCACAAATGATTCGAAATAGCAGTAATAGTGGGATGTATGGAGGAAGTACCATGCAGCCACCACCAGCGCCTCCACAATCCCAGCGATCTTTACCAGTGATGCCGGATGTGCACGGCTTTGATGAGTATGATGAAGAGGATTTTGGCGGGTACAATCAACATGCCAATAATATGTACGGTAGCAGATATTAATCTTTTCGTCTATGTTGGCTTTATACATACACATGTGCATGGGATTGTAAAATTTTTGGGAGCTATACTACACAATAGGGGAGGGGCTGGCTACTCACGTGAAAATTTTTTCTGGAAATCACTCCTCTAGGGGTAAAAACATGCGGGGAATTCGAATTTGATTTTTATAAAATTCCTCGGATTCAAGAAAAGCTGTATATTGACGCGAAATTTCGAGAAAAAATTTTGATTTTCTCGAATTTTCGCGTTGATATACAGCTTTTCTTGAATCTGAAGAATTTTACGAATGTCAAATTCGGACTCCCCGCACATTTTTAGTTCGTTTTTAGCCAAAAATCGCATTTTTGCGACTTTTCGCTTCAATACACAGGCCTTCCTTGAATCAGGGAAGCGTTTTTTCACTCCGAAAATGTCAAATTCGGATTTACCCCTAGATTTATTTCCAAACATTTTCACGTGGGTGGCCCCCCCCCCCTATTGTGTAGTAGCTCCAAAAATTTTACCATCCTATAGTTGTTTCAGCTGGAGTGCGAAAAAAGTTGAGTCACCATAGTGCAGTGGGTAAGGAAGCCACTCGTCCGATCTGGCAAATTAAGTAACGTTGTTTTACCCACCGGGATCGAACCGGCGGGGCACAACGTTGCTCAACTTGCCAGATTGGAATAGTGACTTGCTTATCCACTGCACTATGGTGGCTCAATTTTTTTTGCACTCCAGCTGAAACGGACTATATATGTACACGTGTGTGTGTTTATACATACTGCCTTTTTTTGGCCACTCATTTTACAGCGAACTCATTCTCTTCTTGTAGTCTTTTTTACTGTTCTTCTCATCCCATGATTCAGTTCTATAACAGGTACTCGTATTTTTGTTAGCCAAATGTTTGTTGTAAAATTCGCATATTTTGCGTTATATTGCACAGATGTTCATTTTGTGAAACTTTTATTTTAAAGTTCTAAAGTGTTAAAAACATATCCAACAGATGTACTTTTTACTTTTATTAATAAAGTCATAAAATTTTTCAAAGGACAGCAGCATCACAACATGATAGAAAAGTTTCATCAAGACAGATTTTCAAACAACCGGTGCGTGTCAGATTGAATTTCAACCGGACAATTATAAAATAGGACTAGGTAAAAAGTTTTATCAAGGTACAAGTTGGTGCAAAAGTGGATTTTGTGATCAGTGCCGTAGGAAGGCGAAAATTTCGGAGGGGGCGGACAGTCAAAAACATAAAGGTTCCCCCTGATGTATTTTTTCGAGATTCGCTCGAAATGAAAAACATAATTTTTTTGACCATCGGTCAGTTTCGGGGGGGACCGCCCAATCCGCTCTGTAGTAAAGATATGTTTTCCCTGAATCAGGGTCAGGTAGCTACGACACTGTTTGTGATGTTTGGGACTCGAAAATTTATTTTCTACAAATGACCATCTGGGGGTAATTTTATGCGGGAAATCGAATGCACGAACCCTTAAAATGCTTTTTTCTTGACCCTGATTCAGGGAAAACATATCTTTGAAATGAAAATGGACATTTTCAATAACCTATTTTTCCCTAAATCGGGGTCAGGAAAATATTTTCAGGGTTCGGAAATGCGCGCAATCGGTTCCCCGCATAAAATTAGCCCTAATAGAGAGGGTCATTTTTGAAAAGAAATTTTTCGGGTCGTATGTCGGTCTCTAAATATAACAGAAAATTTTTAGACTGCATTTTCAACATCGAAAATACCGTCAATATTGAGGCTGCTCGTCAGCTGATGTGAACAGCGGTTTACGACGTTAGCTGAGTCGTAATGCATTACAACTCGTTGTATTGCAAAACGACTTGTTGTAAACTCGTTGTAAAGCGATTTGAATTGAGCTGTGTATTGACACGAAAACCTGAATTTTAAATTTTTTTAAAATACGTTTAATTGTTGAGTGTATTAAAAAAACAAAGACGGCATTCTTTATAGCTTGACGAGACGGACAAAATGACACCAAATTGATCTAATTTGAGAATTGTTTTGAGTTATTGAAACGAAAACTCTGATTCAGGGTTTTCGTTTCAATAACCCAAAACAATTATAAAATTGAATAAAGTTTGTGTCGTTTTGTTCGTCTCGTCGAGCTATAAAGAATGCCGTCTTTCTTTTTTAAATACATCCAATAATTAAGTATATTTTTAAAAAATGAAAAATTCAGGGTTTTCGTGTCAATACACCGCTCAATTCAAATCGCTTTACAACGAGTTGTAATGCATTAAGCAGGATTTATACTTCCGTCGCGACGCGACAGTGCATTTTCGTGTCGCGAGTTGACGTTTAATTGAAAATGTATAATTTTAAACAAATTCGGTTTTTCGAAAACTAACTTTTAAGCCAATTTAAAATGAATTTCTAGACAAAAAATGTTTCAATTTTTGCCACTCGGCCTTGTGTCGCGCGACGTCGACGCAACTATAAACGACATGGAAAAAATTGTTTGCACGGCTAATACACATTTGACCTTTCTCAAAATTACACATTTGACCTCATTTTTGTCGAAAAAACTCGCATTACACATGTAGATTACGACGTTAGCTGAGTCGTAAGGCAGGATTTATACTCCTGTCGCGTCGCATAGAATTTAGAGTTTTTTCGACAAAAATGAAGTCAAACGTGTAATTTTGAGAAAGGTCAAATGTGTATTAGCCGTTTGCACTATAAACTTAATCTATGCGACGCGACAGAAGTATAAATCTTGCCTTACGACTCAGCTAACGTCGTAATCTACATGTGTAATGCGACAGCTAACGCCTCAACAAACGTCGTAAGCCGCTGTTTACAATAGCTGACGAGCAGCCTGACTCTGAAGAATAAAACCGTGTCGACTCCATCTATGCAATTAATGATTGTCTCGAAATCATCGAGACGAAATAGAAAATTTTTTTGAAAAAGTCCCCCCCCCCATTCTTGGAGTCTGGCTACGCCATTGTTGTTCATGAAAAAAAATTCAACTCATTTTTAGCACTCGATTCGACAAATGTAGAAACAGCATTTACAAGCATTCGGACGAAAATTTATAAAAGTAAATAAAATAAAGAAAAAGAACTTAAAGGGGTGACATTTATGGACTAATACAAGAAAAAAATCATTTTTAGGGGTAAAATCATGCGAGAAATCGATTGCGCGCATCGCCGAAGCGTGAAAATGCTTCCCTAACTCTGATTCAGGGCAAAAAAATTTTGCTCCAAGCGAGACTCGAACCAGAAACTTTTGTGACCAATAAGCCGCTGCTTTGTCACTGCACCATCGAGGCTTGTTTATGGAGATACGTCTTTTTTTTCAAACCAAGTACTAGTGTAAAAAGGTCGAAAAAAATCTATATTTTCCCCGAATCAGGGCCAGGGAAGCATTTTCACGCTTCGACGATGCGCGCAATCGATTTCTCGCATGATTTTATCCCTAAAAATGATCTTTTTAGAAAATATTTTTTTCTTGGATTAGTCCATAATTGTCACCCCCTTTAATTTGAACTCTATTCTAAAAAACAAAAAGGTACGCAGCCCTGCGGGCTGCGTTAAATTTTATTAAAATCCAGATGTTCTGACGCGTCGAATATCTCTGGTATTATTTCTCGAATGTATAGCCGGTGTCATAGGTACCACCATTTGAACTTCTTTCTTCGGATATATCCTATGAACGGGGAAAATTTTCGCAAAGTATTCTTTCAATTCTTGATGTTTTGCCAAATAGATAAAAATCCCAACACATGAATTTAAACCAGAACATATACCAATTAATAGAGAGATATAGCCTAGTAAAATTGAACTTGAACTAGTCGCCTAAAAGTTGGTTATTCGAATAGGGAGCATAAATGAACAGGAAAAGATGGTTAAGTGCTTGATAAAGTCCGTTTCACAGAAAGATAAAAAAAGAATTACCTCTCATAGGCAGTGGACAAAGAAGCTGACCGTCTGATTTGGCAAGTTAAGCAACGTTGGGCCCGCATGTTCGATCCCCCCTAAGGTCAAAACTTTCGATTTTCAAAAAAAGTATGATTTTCAAGAAGCAAAAAATTTTTGCTCCTAGAAAATAAAAATTTGAACCTCGAACGGATATGGGGGTTGAACCTACGATATCAACGTTGACCCAACGTTGCTTAACTTGCCAGATTAGACGGGATGCTAACTTTGAATTTTGAGTCCAGCTTTTTTATAGTTGGCACTGAAACGGACTATGCAAAGTTGTCCCTGAAATCATGAGAAACAACTTTGTGGAACATCACTTTTGATGAAAACCTTTGTTTATTGATAGAATTACCAGATTGTAAAGTTGAAATCTGGCAACCCTATCCATAGCCTCAACAACACTCTCCCACCCATCTAATCATGCATAAACTTACCACTACAACAAGCCCAAGAATCACTGGTATGCACCAAAAAATAGCATAAGACAATAAAATTAAAGATATTGAAATAAAAACCGAACGCTGTCGTTGTATCGCTAAAGTTATACTGCTATCGTGAATTTGTAATCTCTTTATAAGCAAAATTACAGTTGTTATGTAAACTGCTAAATTTGAACAATTTTATTTATATAATTTACAGGGTGCATATAAAGTTACCGTACACTTTTAAATTAGCGAAAATTTCCATGAAAAAAATTATATGAAAAAAATTTCGGGCTTAAAGTTTTCCGGGGTAATTTTACGCGAGAAATTGATTGCGCGCATTTTTAGAGCATAAAAAAATCTACCTGACTCTGGCTCAGGAGGTTTTCGCTTCAATACAAGGAGAGGCAAAAGTTCTGACTCAGGCGGACAAAAGTCTTGACATTTCAAAAACGTGTTTTCTCGACAATTCTGGACGAGAAAACACCTCTTCAGCGTTTTTGGCTATGTCAGGACTTTTACCCGTTGAGTCAGAACTTTTGCCTCCCTTGTACCTATTTCAATTCTGACTCAAGATATTTTTGATCATAGATCGGCAAGGTGGGGAGGGGATCCCCGATGAGGTAGTCCCCCACCACCTCCACCAAAAAAAGGAACTTTTTTCAACTTGGTAGTATTCTGACACCCAATTTTTATGAGCCATACTGTTCGGCGGGGTCCATGAGGTGGTCTCCCTTCAATTTTGGGTCCATGAGTGAGTGGGTCAGGGAGAGGCCCCCTCCCCCCTGCTGACCTATGTTTTGGATTCATTCCTAACAATTGTCTTCCAGGGGGTAATTTTATGCGAGGAATCGATTGCGCGCATTTTCGAAGTATGAAAAATTTCCTGGCTCTGATTCAAGTGAATTTCATTTCAAGACACCCATATTTCATGGTTCATCGTTGGGGAAGCATTTTCGTGTCTGCAATTAAGAAAAAAGATATTGGTGCGAAAATCGCCTGAATCAGGGTCAGGTAGATTATTTCATGCTTTGAAAATGCGCGCAATCGATTCCTCGCATAAAATGTATTAAACTAACCAAACATTGAAACTGCCATAAAAATGCTAAATACAGCATATGCTCCAATAAAAATCTTTGATACCGATGCTCCTATTGAGCATTCGTCAGTAGGTATAGTCTCTTTGCTAAAAGCAGCAAATAGGGAATAAGAAATGCCGAGCGAGATTGAAATAAATATTGAAATATACAGTCTAACCTGAAAAGAGAGAATTTACGGCGCTCCAAAATCGGCAAAAATACAGGGTGGCAAAAAACTCGGAATTTTTCGATTTTTTCAAAAATTTTCAAGTTTTGGGGCCATCTAAATATCACGTGATCAAATAGGGAGAAGGGGTATAGATAAATATCACGCTTGATCAGTGGCATAGCCAAACGCCCAACTACGGGGCACTTTTCCCGAAAATCTCGGTCCCGTACTACTCTAATATATAGGGGGGGGGGGTTATTTTGGTAAAAATTTAAAACTTGAAAAATTTTGAAAAAAATAGGGACCCAAAATAACATGAAATTTTTTCTGAAAGTGATCCTATTTTATGCGAGGAATCAATTGCGCTCATCCCCGAAGTGTAAAATGCTTTCCTGACCCTGATTCAGGGAAAGGGGTATGTGTATTGAAACGAAAATGATCAAAATTTCGCACGTCATCATTAAGAGCCGATCGAAAAAGGAAGAATTAGTATTAAAAAAATTTGGGAGAATTTAAGGAAGTGTTAGTTCGACATGGGGCACTTTCCAAAATTCATATTCACTGGATCAAGATCAGGAAACCATTTTCACGTTTCGTGAATACGCCCAATAGATTCTCCACCAAGAAAAGCTCCTAGAAAACCCGTTTTCATGCGAAATTTCGATCATTTTCGTTTCGATACACATACCCTCTTCCCTAAATCAGGAAAGCATGTTGACGCTTCGAGAATGCGCGCAATCAATTCCTAGCATAAATTGCCCCTATAGAAATCACTTTCAGAAAAAATTTTTTGAAAAAATTTCACATTATTCTGAGTCCTTCCCCTTTAAGAGTATCTTTTTTCTAACCTTTGAATTATTTTGATAATAAATCAATGGTTTTCTAATCGCCAAATATCTATCCACCGCCATCCATAACATTGTCAACTGACTTGAAATAACACCAAAAATGCCTGGCATAGCAAATCCCAGGCAGAATATGCGACTATATGTTGTTATATCAGACAATTCTCTATAGAAAGCGTAAGTGGAGGTTAATATAAGACTTATTCCTTCATAAAATGAGCAAAACGCTAATAGTCCCATTAAACAATTGCATAAGGAAGAGCGGAATTTTTTGAAACGTAGCACGATATACAGAATTAAACCATTTCCCACGACAGCTATCAGGCCGATGATAAAAGAAAATGTTCTAATGGGAACACTATCATTAATACGGTCCAATGTCATTAGAATAAATTAGACTATAAGAGTTTACTTCTTTTATAAAAATATACAGGGTGTCCCAAATTTTCGCAACGCTAAAAATTGCTCATAACTTTTTTTTATGATAAAACCATTTTTGATAATCCAGGCAGGGCCTCCCTGATCAGGATAACTCTTATGATTCTCAGGGCCTCCTTGATCAAGATAGGCCTATTTTCAAAAATTTTTAAAAAAAATTTGTCCGTTGGAAGTTGTCAGGCATGGTGGAAAACGGTAAATTATGCAATTTTCCCGATAAAAATAAATTATTTTTAGGTAATTTTTAACCCTAAAATGCTCTAAAATAGAGCTAAAATGGCCCTATATACCCATTTTCATACGAATTTTTAGGCATGAGGATGAGGTTTTCAGAATTTTTCATCGTCATTTTTGGATTCAGCGGGTCAAAAAACGGGGATAGTGACCATAAAAGTATAGTCATGCCTTAATGAGCCCATTCTGACCCTGTACCTTTAAGGAACTACTAGCTACCGGAAAGACGATTAGAGACGGACAAAACAAATTGGCTGCAGATACCCATACAAATTTGGTGCTATATAAATCGTACGTCTATAGGACTATGATTTCTTCAAGCAAAGTTAAAGTAAATTATAAGAATTTCAAATATTTCACTCTTTTTAATTTTAGCTTTATATAGAGATCGGACCAAAAGATTTTGAATCCACATTTTGTACACGATACTACCACATTACAAAAGATTGCGATAGAAGTGGTCAATGTGGCACCGAATAAATATTACATACCAAAATAGACCCGGACAAAATAGACCCAGACAAGATAAACCCGGATAGTCCTTACATTTTTTATGGCTTAGGCTTTAAGCCTAGGCCTAAAGCCTAAGCCTAGGCCTAAAGCCTAAGCCTAAGCCTAAGCCTAGGCCTAAAGCCTAAGCCTAAGCCTAAGCCTAAAGCCTAAGCCTAGGCCTAAAGCCTAAGCCTAGGCCTAAAGCCTAAGTCTAGGTCTAAAGTCTGGGTCTATTTTGTCCGGGTCTATTTTGTCTGGGTCTATTTTGTCTAGCAGTGCCGAAAAAAGCATTCATCGCCATTGGTGAACAAAGGGTGCCAGATTTTTTTGTAAAAATTTGTCCCTTTGAAAAATTGTGTAAATCGGCCAATTTGCTCTTCTTCCCCTCCTATTAGTGCAAATTTTTTGCTCCCTAAAATTTTGGCGACTAAAAAAGCAGAAGTGCCGTTCGGTTTTTATACGATTTTTTCGGCCAAAGTTTCTGCAGATGTATTTCAATAGATAAGGATATCTATCCTTAGCTAAGGATACTATTCTTAGCTTTTAGCATTATTTATACGGCCTCTGGCGGGCAGCAAACCTCTGCTAATTTTATTAATTACACTATTGGTCATTATAATTAAACATGTATTTTTAAATTTTTTGCTAATAAAAGATGTTACTTTGAAATACACCCTCAGGAAGGCAGGGGTACCCCCAATTTCAAAATGTCGTAAAAAATTTATTTACGAGAGTTTATCCTCCAAAATCTAATCAATTGTGCGCGTACTATTCCTCTAACGATTACTTTTTAAGACGCATTTTCTGAGAGTATTTAAAGTAGTGGAGCCATGCCAAAAAGTGAATGTCATTGATTTTTCTCGTTTATGGTTTAAAAGTAACTTGGTGATGAGTACATA